>JAUZNJ010028035.1:0-16372 GCA_034780135.1 Jordanella pulchra
GGATGGATGGATGGATGGATGGATGGATGGATGGATGGATGGATGGGTGGATAATATTATGTAATGTATTTAACAACTGTGGAACAAGAAATAAAAGAAATAAGGGAAATCTCCATGTCCATATATAATCATTAGACAGACAGATGGATGGATGGAGGAACGGACGGACAGATGGAATCATTTGATGCAGAATGGTTTTCTAATATGTCCGGTCTAGCCTACCTGGTGAGTCCGGAGGAACCTCTGATAGGGAGCACTATCGAAGGTCTCCGACATCAAAGCTCTGAACCGGGGACAGTCTTTGCCTGGAGACTTCAACAGCTTCAATAAAGAAAGCAGGCATAAAAAAATCAGAGGAATAGCAGTGCATAAGTTCTGCAAGTCTTAGAGGCAGAAGTACTTCCTTGCTTTACATTTTTATTACAACAAGGCATTTAAGTATATGAGGTTCACAGATGAGGTGAAACACTGACAGCGAGTGAAGCCAGGGACCAAACAAAACTTATGCAGAATGTGTGTACAGCTGTGCAAGCCTTCTGGATAAAAAGGAAATATTTATTTGGCTCAGCAGCCCACCTTATCCTGGGCCCTGGGGACAGTGTGCACTGGAATTGGCCGCCACAGTAACTGGGGCATGATGGGAGGCGGGCGTCTGGTGGGGGGGAATATCCCAGCAAGGCAGGCCTGAGCGCTCATCAGAGTGCGGTCGTAGTCAGTGCTCCGGACGTATAACTGGTGAAAACATTGAGGAAACATTAAACAGCTGGTACCAGAAACTTTCTTGTTGAAAATAGTCAAATAATGATCCCTTTTTTAAAAATAACAAATTTCAACTAGATGTTTAAAAATAGAAAACCTAGTTTGTCAGTTTTGTTTCCATAATTTCCCCGAATGAAGCAGCTAATTCAGCTAAGCAGACATAAAGAGAGGGAAATGAGATTCAAATAACTGTGGGGAGGAAAAAGGTGGGAGATCAGACTCACTGTGATCTCCTCTGACACAAGCCTTTGCTCGTCTCTATCCTTCTGTCACTGTTTGTCAGGTTTTTGTACACAGTAAATCCCACTGATAAGCCCGGATGCTCCTGTGACACGGAGAATCCTTCTTTTCCCTCCATTTTGTGAAATTAAAGCAGACATGGCTGAGTGGTGGTGGGGGGTGGGTGGGGGGGGAGTACAGTACAAGCTGACAAAGACTCTGGGGCATATTACCAAGACAGATACTGGGAATATTTATTTTCAGATTAATTACATTTTATTGTAAAACAGCAGAAAGAAGAAAAATGGGAGAACGGAGTGGGTTAAAAGAGATAAAATAAAACAAGGGAAGGTGGTAAGAGGGAATCCAGAAAACCAGGCCCTCATGAAGACAGTTTGCTGAGCCTACAGTGATGAACCCCACATGCAACTGAACGTCTATGAACTAAAGAGCCCAGGGGTTGCCCTATATGTCACGTTTCAGCATATAACAAGGCCACGGCAGTGAAGTGACCACAATGTGTCGCTTTCATTAAACTACTGCAGCCGTTGTGGATGATGATGACACGCAAAACTTGTCGCATGTTGCAAGAGTGCACATGACAACAGGGATTCAGAGATATGAGGGAAATCATATGATAGAGAAAGAAGGGAGAAACGGACCAAGCAGTCATGAAATGCATCTAAGGAATCACACACACCTCTTTGTTGTTGTAGTCCTCGCTGAGAAAGTTTCCATAGCGCCTGCGTAGATATCTCCCCAGTTCAAACTGCTGTTTCATGCCCAGCTGAAAGAAGTATTAAACAACACAGATGGTTTTCTATTTTCTATTACGGTTTAGTGGAAAATTTGTTCACTCTGCTCTTCTAAAACAAGTATTTAATAGCATATTAATTTTACATCAAGTTGCTTTAAATATAAGCGTCATTATGGGGTATATAGCGATGTACCAGCATTATTGATGTGCCTTATATTGACTCACATTTTGTCACGTTACAACCATAAACTTGAATGTGTTTTCTCATGATTCTATGCTAAAGATTAACATAAGGTGAAGGTTAACTGGAAAAAAGGGAGGGAAAGGATTTATGGTTTCAATCTTTCTTTGAAATAACAATATAAAACACGTATTAGACTTGGATTAAATTCTCTTTAGTGTAATAGCCTAAAAAAAGTCCAGGGCTACAAACTGCCTTTAGTCAATAGATTCTGCTTCTGTCTGTTTTGAATATAGATACAGTAGTTCTCTTCACAGCCAAAGATTTCTTAGAGAATACAAAAAAGGTGGAAGTGGTGATGTTTAACATTATCTAACAGAGCTCTGTTCAGTCCATCGTTTAAAGATGGGATCAGTATGACACAACTGCAAACCTTGGAAGACATGGTTGTTCACTAACTTGCATCAAACAGAGTAGGAGTAAAGATATCAATTCAAACTGAGGAGAAGCTGTTGTTGGAGATACTAGTAGTCATCCCCAATGGCTTTATAAAAAAACAAATAAAATCTCTAAAGGTTGGAAAGTTGGGGGATTGTGGTAGATCACCTTCAAGAAAAGTAAATACACATTAACATCCAGTCAGAGATGTACTTAAGACACTTAAGTCAAAGCATACGCGTGTGCTAGAAGGGCCTAGTCAAGACTTCAAAGCCGCTCTTTACAGACATTAAAGCAAGTATTATTGATCGGGAGCTAGTTTGCAACAAAGATGTGCGCAGCTGATAAAAATATACCCTAAAATAAGTACAGCTGTATTTACAGAAAAAGGGATTTCTATAAATAATTAACTCAGAGGAATGAACACAAAATTTATTCCATGTCTTTAAATGCTTTTTTTTAAACCTGAAAAAAAGTTTTTTTTTTCCTTAAATTTTTTTTCCCTACTGTGTTTTATTTGTTTGTTTTTCTGTGATTTTTGTTTTGTTGTTTTTTTGCAACATAATGAAATTAGCATTACAATTTGTGGTTCAGGAAGAATAAATCCAAATTTAAGGCACAAGGAATTAATTCACCCAGTTAAGCAATTTGTTATTTAATTATACGTATAATTCCAGACTTCCAGACATTTTGACTACTTTGTCACATTAATATATTAACAATTATAAAGAATATAAAAAAAAGAAAAAAAATCTTAGAAATAATACAACTGGTTTAACTTGGATATGTTTAATCATTTGTCTATCAGCTTGTGCTGAACTGCTCAGGTGAACTTTATTAACTTGATTAAAAAGTGAAACATCGCTAGAAGGTAAACCTGTAAAATTCTAAAAGGTTAAGTAAAATGTCCAAATGATGTCACAGGTATCTGTTATTTAAATCAACATGCTATAGATTTGTGTTTGAATATTTTGTATTTGTGAGTTCAAATGACTGTTAAAGTTAAACTTAACTGAGGTATTATTAGTTTAAGGTCGTGTTCCAACTGATTTATTTGTTTTACCACCAGCTTTTATCATATTTTTTTCTTTATTTTCTTTTATTCAGTTTTAATTTTTCTTCTACTTTATTGTTGAATTCATTTAATTTCCCCTTGGGATAAACAAAGAATTGAATTTCATACACTTTGTGTTGTTCTTGTACTGAACTGTTCCTTACAAATAAACTTGCCTTGCCTTGCAAATCAAGAAGACATTTCAGTAATATTTGGTTATTCTGCACCTGTATGAATCAAAGAGTACAGCAATTCTGACAGTCCTATCGCCGTTATATAGAGTTATTTCCTGCTAAGAAACACATAAAAACATGAAACATCTTAACATGAAAAATGAAAGGGAACAAAACACTAATGACAAGGTAATGGTATTTGTAACTATGGTGAGCACTGTGACTGTGAGTGAGAATAGAATAGAATAGAATAGAATAGAATAGAATAGAATAGAATAGAATAGAATAGAATAGAATAGAATAGAATAGAATATACCTATTTAGGGATCAGTAGCAAAATAATAGGCCAGCTGAATTAAGTAAAAAAGCATAAAGCTGAAAAAAAATGGACCAATTAAATAAAAATATAATAAATATAATATTTAGTAAAATATAATAAAATCATTACAGGCTAGAGTTGTTATTGCTATAATATTTTAAACTTGAACTAGTTTTACTTAAGGTTATTATTCTGTCAGTATCTCCTACTAGCCCACACCTATTTGTAGCTTCAGCTTGTTGTGTTGTTTTTTTGTAGTTGTTTTGGGGTTTTTTGTGTTAGTGTTCTATCCTTCATGTTCCTAAAACTTTCTTTTTTTTTGCAAATTGCTTGATAGAATAGTGATACAGAGACTCAGAGAAACAGCATGTACCTCGGTAAGCTGTCCGAAGCCCTGAGCCCACACTTCCTCCCCATGTGGATCCCTGGGGTATGACTCAATAGGCGATCGATCGCCGTGTCGAAACACCTGAAAAGTCAGAACAGATTATATTGCATGAATTCAGACATGCTGCCCCTGTGTTCACTCTGGCCTCTACTTAGGGTGCAGTTCTCCCTGAGACAATAGTCATAAATAGAAACTCATAATTGTAAACAGATCGGTCCTGATATAAGACACACATATATGTCATTTCGATGGCATAGGATCAAGAGCTGCTCCATTATTGTTATTAACCTTTACACTCACCTCTCTGAGGAGGGACTTAAATCACAGTTACAATTATGTGGATTATGAAAACATCTGATATGCTACTGTTGACAACAAACACACATACTCTTAACTTGAAAATAAGGTGACAGTAAACCTCAACTATAAAGACTGAAAGGAACACAACTGATTTGAACCTGCAGGATTAACAGAAATTAACCCATTTAAGAGCAGAAAATGGTTTTACAACCTTCTAACTGAATGTAAAACGTAACATCCTCTACTTCATACTATAGGCAGTAATTACATGCTTTGACAATATCACACATGATCTCACAGATTCAAGTGTAAAATCTTTAAATAAATGCATTATTTGATATGTAACTTTTTTTAATCAATAATTAAAGCTTTGCCTCCATATTGTCCTCTATCTCTCAGAGAGGATTTCTGCAGGCTGCTATCACCTGTCGCCCTTTTGGTTCTCTGAGTTTACCTTCATGTACTTGTAAGAATGTCCTACATGGCTTTGCTTTTAACTGGGAAGTGGGATGTAGGTATTTTATTTACTGGACATGCTTTTCATATCTATGTGCTTGTTTCCCAGTTGGTGTCTTGCAGTGCAACACAACATAACCTCACTTAGAGTCAGTAACACCGATCCCTCATATTACATTTCTGTGCACTGACTGGCGCTTGAATAATGCTTTTTGATCATTTCTGTTTTAGGATATATCGTCCTTTTTAACATTGCTCTATTTTTTTGCGAAAACACTTTTATTTTCTAATAAATAGATTGTATTATATTTTTGAATATTTAGTTTTGCATTTAAATTCAGAATTTGACTTTAACATTTTACCCTTTAGTTTTAGAGCTTTTTAACTGAAGGCAAATGCAGTCATTTAGAAATAAAAAGTGTTTTTCTTTTTATGCTATAAAAGGTACCAAATTTAAAAAAACAACAAACTATACTTCTGCACTTATTAGATGGGAATCAGGTCCTTGTTCAACAAGTTTAAAATGCTAAGTTGGCCTAAATAAATTTGAATGAAAGAAGTTAAATTCCTAAATCAGAGGCCAATCTTAGCATATTTTATGTCTTTTAAATATAACAGATGTGTGGTTACTATTGTGTGCTTAAATGTTCAAAAAGCTCTAAACAATACAGGAAAATTTAAGCATTTTGGTCTGAATTGTAGAAATGAACTCTGACTGTTCTGATGTTACCTTTGGCTTTTGGAAGATTCTCAGAAAGAACAAACCTATTATTATTCCTAGTCTCAATTAAAGTAAAATAATAATTCATATTAGTCCTCAGATTATGAAAATGTGATTTTATGTTATGTATAGAGTAATCTCTTATGTATTATTATTTGCATTCCAACGCTGAATAAAACAGATTTAGAACTTTTTTTTCTTTTTTGACATTTAGGTGAAATAATTTAAAAGACATTGTACCTGGTAAACCATTTATAAAAATGACTTAATTAGTGTTTCCTATAAGCAGATTTTATTCTAGATAATCAAGGACCCACTTTGGGCATGCCTGGTTTACAGCATATATAGAGTTTCTTATAAATATGTTGAAACCTTTTAAACTTTTTTCGATTATCGCCATATAAAAATAATAACTTGACTGTATCTTATTTAAATTTTATATACAGTAACTGACCAACACAAAGGCGAACATAGCTTTGGAAAATGGTATTTTGTAAAGTTTTAGAAAAAGGAATAGGAAAAGTGTAGCTCTTCCCCAAATAAATAATTCCTCAACCAATAAGGTTTTCTATCTTGTAAAGTGGATCTCTCTGTATATTTTTCTGGCTCAGTATAAATAAAGCTCTATGAAAAGAAATATCTTCAAGACATGGGGTCCAAAATAGACACGTATTTTTCAGACTTTTCTATCAGATATCAGTTTTTTCAGCACAAAAAAAAAGAATACATATTAGGAAATTTCTGTAAGTTATATTATACAGGAC
Source organism: Jordanella pulchra (assembly GCA_034780135.1). Classification (NCBI taxonomy): domain Eukaryota; kingdom Metazoa; phylum Chordata; class Actinopteri; order Cyprinodontiformes; family Cyprinodontidae; genus Jordanella; species Jordanella pulchra. The sequence goes on from JAUZNJ010028035.1 coordinate 6,530, forward strand.
AGCTAATAGATGTCCCTCCTATCAGTTTACATGGAATAATAAATGATTTGTTTTCAGATTTTTTTTTTTAAAGGGATTCTTTAACTAATAAGAGCAACATGTGGGTTAAACACTGAAGCTCACAGGTCCTTTATAAAGAAATATTAAAGGAGTATTTTGCCCTTTTTTGCATCTTTACTGCTTGAAAGGGATACGAGAATGTTCCTGTGTGTTGTATCTCCTTAAGTGATTTAACCATGAGCTGAAGTGTTACATAAAGAGGTTTATGAACAAAGCTGCTGTGTCTGGGAGAGATATGCTCGCCGCTGTCTGAGGCTAGGCTCAAAGTAATCCTTTGTGATAAAAATGTAAATAAAATAATACTCACTGGGCAAAAAATGGCAGCGTAATCAGCAACAATGCAAATCAAAGCAGGCTGTCAGATTATGTTCAATTCATGGCATACAACAAACAAATGCTATCAGCAGTGTTGAGCAAACATCTTGTGTGTGTTGTATTACACAGGAAAGAAAAAAAAGGAAAATAGAAACATATGTCATGGCTGTGGATTTAAATGCAAGGAAAAGGGATTTTACTTACAGCAACAACAAACTTCAGCTGCCGGGACTCAGTCAAGCAGAGGCAGCAAAGGAGGTATAAACATAGGAAACTCAACAGCAACCTCAGCATCATGTTGACTTTTGAAAATCTGCTTCCTTTAAAAAAAAATCCACCGTTATTGTAATAGAAAAAATATCATAAGGGTGTTAAAGAAAAAAAAGTCAAGTCCTAGAATCTAACTGACTAAAAACTTCCAAACATCCCTTTTTGAAAAAGTTATACAGTTAAACAGGGTTTTAGAATCCATAAACATAAATAGATCTAAACATAAATCAAAATACTTTAGGACTCCCAGGTACACATCTTGTTTTTTTAGTCAAATTTCCTCACGGAGCAATTTCTGTGAATCCCTCATTGTCTATATCAGGCCTACAGAGTGTCATTTAGGCCTTGTTTAGTTGAAGCTAAGCAGAGCTTTTATAGTCCTCCCACCTGACCTCATCTTTTTGTCCCTCCTTCATCAGAGCTTTCTGAATCTGGTCTAAAGCATTGCAGAAACACTGTTTAGATCACTGTGCCTTTTGGTTTTCTGCTGTTGCCTTTATGTCATTGCCCTAAAAAAGAAATTTAACATATTTAAGTCAGATATAGATTTTAAGGGAATAAATTTTGCCCCAGAGGATATAACTGGTAGCACTCAAAGTCGCATGTTTTTAATGGCAACCTAACAAAAATCACAAAGAAAGTAGGAAAATGTCGACGTTTGCACCTGACTTCACCAATTGTGTTCTGTGGACTATGAACACACATGTACTCTTTGCCACAAATACTCATTAAAATGTTTTGTGCTATCTGCTGTGGGTTAGCCCAAAATTACAGGGCCTGGCGTGTTTTCCCTTACTTAGCATGAGTTTAAGTATGTGTTGGTATCCCAGAAGCTTTCTGAGATATACAGTGGGATTACTGAGTGTAAGAGTTTAAACCAAACGGTGACAACGTCATGTTTTATATGTGTAAAACAGGCAACACCAAGTAAGGTTTTAGTTAAAAATCCCCCAAAAAGGATAGGAAACATTATAAATATGAAGTAGCTTGTAAAAAGGTGGATCCATCACTAGCAAAAGAGAGCATGGTTGTAATGACAACATTGTTAGAAATTATTTCTGCAACTTTACCAAGGTAGGGGGAGTTTATACCAATAAATCCAAAAGGGTTCTAAGTCAGATTTTTTTAAGGCTCTTAGGATATAACACGATATATTTGTGCTAACTTGTCTTGCTCTTAATCAATTAATTAACTGTCTGTTGCCCTCAAATAATAAATGTCTGTTTTGACACCAGGCTGCATAAGATCTTAGCAGTTAATGTAAGTTTAAATTAATCATTACATTTGTATTGTAGTTTTCCCTTCTTTCAGGTAAAAGAGTAAGATGAATGATATCACATATTATTTCTCTAGGTATTTAGTGCTTCAAAAAAGTTATTTCACTCTGAAATATTTCTCCTGTTTTAGTCACAGAGGAATAACTAACTTTTAATATCAGATAAAGACAACTTAAGGAAACAGAAAAGAAGGATTTCAATAGAGGATCTAACTTTTTTAAGAAAAGAAATACAAAACAACCTTGCAACCAACTTTGCCCTTAGTGGTAAAAAGGGATTTCAGTTCAGTTTAATTCATTTTATTTATTTAATACCAATTCACAACACATATCATTCCAATGTGCTTTGAAGAGAGAGTTGAATCAAATCATACAAACAGACTGGTTAGATGTTTTCTATATCAGGAAACCCAGCTGACAGCATCAAGTCATTGACTTTAAGGAATTTGCTCTGCAGCAATTTCTAACACTGAGCATGCATGCAGCAAAAGAGAAAAAACTCCATTTTAACAGGAATAAACCTCCAGCAGAACCAGGCTCAGTGTGAGCGGTCTTCTGACAAGGCCGACTGGGGTTTAAGAAGACAAAAGCAGACACACTGAAGGAAAACATAGAAGCATTGATCCATAAAAACTTTCTGTTAGAAAAGGTAATGGTAAATTACCTCCATAGGTGAATCTGTCTAGAAAGAAAGTTAAAGCTCTGGGCCAGTTTTCATGACAAAAAGTAGGAAAAGAGTCCATACATTTAGTCACAGTAAAAACTGAGCCCACGGCTACATGTGTGTCTTGAAGAGAAATGATTTGTTCCCTGAATCAAATTATTGGTTGTTTCTTTGTTAATGGTGTAAATTACCATTAAGCATTTCTGAGTCTTAGACATCCTTAGTAAAGAATTTTGGCACACTTTTTTTGCATAATTGTTTTTGTTCAGCCAAACTTAAGTTTTGAGTATGAGCAACATGATTAAGGTAACGCCACAGCATCTCAGTCAGATTTCAACTCTGCACCATGTTGTTTCTCTCAATGCAATGTTCTTCTAGTTTAAAGCAAAAGTAACAGGATACTTACTTTAAGGGTTAACTTCCAATCCATAGAATTGTGGTCATAAAAATGTTACTACAACTAAAATTTGAAACATTATTTGTTCCCAACTTGTTGTTAAACTCTGACCATCAATAAATAACAACTAAACAATTATTTATCATTGAATTGTGGAACCTAGGTATGCATGGAGACTTATCAATTGAAAGAAACAAATTCATTAAACACTTTTGCAAAAAAGGAGCATATGAGCACCTGCAGAACAAAGACAAAATAAAAAAAATAAAGATTATTTTTACAGGTTAGAATGCTCTGATCTCAAATCATGATGAGTTACTAGTTTGACAGAAAAATAAAACTATTAAACATTGAAGTCGCTCTTCTACAATGTATTAAACACCATCTGCTAGATTAAAAAGAAATTTAACTAACGAACCAAAAATGATACATGGCTAAACTCAAATGTATAAAATCTAAAAATTCAGATTCAGATTGGATTATACCCACCAAACACTTATCCACTGCAAAATGCAATTCTCTAATGGAGCCCCAACCTTTAACTGAAGCAGTTTTACGAGTTGTTATGTGTGGATAGAAATAATCTAAGTAACATCACACGACTCCCTCATTGACTTAAATTGGTAACCGGAAGCTGAAACCTCAATCCACGTTTCTGTTCAGTGATGGCTTTTCCCTTTTAACAAAGACGGATTTCTTCACCTCTCTTTCAAACAGTCTCTCTTCTCTGTCCATAATCTGAGCATTTTGGTCATTAAATGTCTTTTTTTCTTGAAGTGACAGTGTATACAGAGCTAATGACTCTCTTGTGCTGCGCCATTAGATTGTCTAGTTGTTGGTATCCCCGTATATGAGTCTGACCAGTCCTCGCCACTGTGGACTGCATAAACAATGTCACGCAGCTTTGGTCTGGCTGTTCTGTCTTTTTGATGAGTGTCTGAATGTGTTGTTGGGTTTAAAACACACAAGCTATGTTTACATGGACATAAATAATCAGATGGAATATTAGGACAGATCAAAAATGTTTGATTTAAACATGTCAGACTGAAGATTCCAAACAGATTGGGTCCGATTGAAAAGACATTTCATTCAGAAAGAGAGGGGTGGTTTTTGCAAATTCGACTGGTGTCCATGTACACACCCATTCGGATGTTTGGAATAAAATTATCTCAACTGTGCTTTTGTAAAACGTCAGTGTGGAGTTTTTCTCTTTACTCCTAACCATCATGTCTTTGGCGAAAGAGGTATCTCTATATGTACTGAGGGGATGAACATGTCATCTTACATTTTTTTTACATTATTCCCTGAGCAGTGTCTCTTTAAGTCCATTGAAATGGCTTCTGAGTGCAAGTCATCATTAAAGCATACACACCCCACCCCAAGTACTGTTTATACGCTTGAATATCTGAAAACCCCGATTTTAAATGTGGCCTTTTTTTAAACTCTGCAACCTACATGATTTTTGTTGTTAACCACATCCACTCCTTTAAAAAACATCTTTTGATAGCTAATTAGAGAAAAAATAATAAAAGCACAAAACAGTTCAAGTCATCTATAACTCGTAATTAGTTCACATTAATAGACAGTCACCAAATCCAGCAGAACACCTTGGGAACAGTTGGAAGTGGGGATTTGCATCATGTGCGTGGTTATTTTATTACATACAGTAACATTTTAGAGGACAGTTCACACTTAGTTGAGTCTTTGTCACTATGAATTCAAACAGGAAATAGCCAAGGTATACCTTTTAACCTGGAAATTTGCTTCCCACTACTATAGAGATCTCCCTATGTCCATCTGTTTGACTATTTTTCTCTCTTTCACAGCAGTGCATAGTAATCCCCTTGCTGGCAAGTACACATATAAAAACATAGTAGGGGACACAGGTTAGCCTTGCAAAGCCAAACACCGGTGCCACTGGGTCACTGAGCCCACCTGTACTCATCTGCGAGGCAACATATGCATTTACACACAACCATGTAATCCGGGCTGAATTTCCTCCTGTGTTACTTAAAGAAACATACCCATTTCATAACAAAAACGCATAAAAATCACTTATACACGCAAAATATGGATGCACACATCACATGCTCTTTTTCACTGTTCGCAGTTTAAAAGACAGTTGAAACAAAAACAACAACAAAAAAATCCTATCCTTCATTTTCCTTCCTGTCCCTCAAGTGGCTGTTGTATTTATGTTTGTTTTTTTGATCAAGGATAAAATAATTGTAGTCATTTCAGGACAGTTGTCATGGAGACTTAGAGGTTGATGCATGCTGACGGAGAGACTGAAAGCAGGAGATAAGATGTGGGCAGAGATGTGATAAGTTTGTGTTTGTGTGCTTTGTGTGTGACGGTTAGGGCAAAAACTTGTGCTTCTGTCCACATGTGATGAATGGAAAACCAGTGGTCACGGGCCAAAAAGAATGCAGTCTAGGATCAGACATGAACATTTATGAGCGCCGAGGAGGTTGGAAATGAGGGGGGGGGGGCTATTTTAGTCTGGGTGTTGTCATGGAAACTGCAGCCTCACTACAAATGGAGACATCCAGAAAAGCGTGGATCGTCGAACAAATGATGTGCGTAAGGCTCGGCGTGAAGCTACACCACGGCCATGCGACAATGTGCAATCAGTCGAACCCCCCCTCCACACACACTCACACACCCACCCACACACACAGAAACATATGAATGGCTCTCAAAGCATGACAACTGTGGCATCTTCTTCATTGCAGGGACAGAATATCAATGCGAGGGCGCTCTTTATGTGGGGGCAGAGAAAAAAGACAACAAGAAGAAATGGCATTCATTCAAATGGTTATTACCAGTCTCTCCTCCCTTCATTTTTTTTCTCTTTCTCCATCTATCCACCTTCACCTCTGTTTGTCTACCATTCTTCCTCACTGCTGCTATCTCCCTCTCTCCACTGCTCTGAAGGACAGAGGTATTCCCACATTTCTCTGCTGCTATAGCAACACTGCAGCAAGAACAGGAAAGAGAGGACGCAGCAAGGCAAGGAGGAGGAGGGGGAGGATGGAGACGTGGTGGAGGTTGTGGTGGGAAGGTGGGGACAGAGAAAGGGAGGGTTGAGGGTTTTGAGGCAGCCTAAGCTGAGGAGATGTGTGAACAATGCTAAGGCTAATGGTAGCAGCAGGAACAGGCGCCAAGTGTTGCTGAATTTCCCTCCCTTCCTGTCGCATCACACTGGGTGCAAACTCACATGTTACACATGTTCTTCTTGCAACACTTGCTTGTGAAGGTTTTTGTTCCCTCTCTACTGAACATGCAATTTCAGTCATTTCTGAACGTCATTGTGAGTGAAAAGGACACAGAAAAAACTCCTCCTACCTTGTGGATTTCTATAAAAATGGGCAGTTTCTAGCTAAATGGAGACCTTCTTATGTTTGCTGTAATTCAATCAACCTAAGCCAGCGCAATGAGTCTATTGGCCAATGAAGATAAAACAGTGGAGAATACAGAAAAGATCATTTAAAGACCAAAGCTATTTCATATTGATGTCATCATCCCCTTCTGTCATGACTGAACACAATCTCATTATCTCCTCATATACATCATAACCCATTAGAATAAAGCTGCTTCCCGCAACATAGAAAGATGTAAAGCAGGCCATAAAACTCATGTGCTCTGCAAGAAGGCCCCCTATGTCCCATTCTTTCCTGTTTTCCACACATTGTTGTGCTTAACAAGCTGTGAAAAAATCAGATTGATTTCAGTATACACTAAAGTGAAATGTTTTATCATCATATTGCAGACAAAGAAGACCCCCTTTAGATTCCATAAGAGGAGCATGCCAATTGGCATCATGCCCTCTTTATTAGAATATAATCCTTTATGTCAAAAGTTGTATGTATGATGAAACCAAAAGTTCCTTCTTGTCTCAAGTATATGACTGAAGTGCAACTAGAAATGATGTACACTGCAGTGAAAACGTTTGTTCCCTTTTACAGATTAGTCCTGCTTGTTAATATATTTTACAGATAACATAAATAATTGTATCCGTTGTAGAATATGATGAGAATAAAGGCTTTCTGATTTCTGATTTCTAAAGCCAAAAAGCTGTTACAGATAACTGCTTGACCCACCTGCTGCAGTGTTGCATAATGAAATAAATTTTGAGCAATGGTGTAGCTTTGCTCCACTCTTCAAACTAAACTGCATCCCCTATGGAAAACACTCCCAGAGACACATCACATCGACATGTGATCCCCCTGCTGTGCTTGATGAGAAGGCTTTGGGACTGCTACCTGCTCCCTTTTTGCTTATGGATCGAGGAGACCAGGCTAAATGGATTTCATTCATCAACCTCTGCTCCACTTAAGTAGATCTGAAGCTACATACAAAACCAGACTTCTGCAAAACAGACCGTCTGCAACTTCTTCACTGAATAATTGGAGCCAGAGGTCCCAGACTTGATGAACCAGAGACCAACAAAGGACACACATAGCCTCCAGGCTAAGCCAACTAAACACAGACACATTAAAAACACAGTCTGGAATAAGCTTTCCTGATCTTTGGAGATGCCTCAGGTTTAAAAAATGGAGCTCATCAGAGGTTCCTGGTCTGGCAAAGTTAGGGAAAGCGTTTCCAGGTAAAACAGTTTTGGGGGTTTTATTATTTCTGGTCATTTAATGTATTTACTGTTGTGTAAGCACATGAAGTGTTGTGTAACTACAGAAGCTAAAGGGTTCCCACCATTAAAAAATTCTAAGGAACAATCCCAGATGGTTAAAAATCAATTATCTAAATTGTTGTTGATTTCTGATATAGGCAATTCATTTAATGAAATACTGCTTTACCAAATAATGTTTTATTTACCTGCTGGATTTGCATTTTGAATTGGTTTAAACACATTTCAATTGCTCTAAATTGGTTTAAAAGCTAACCTGGACTAATTCCAAACTAATCAATATTAACTTTGGTTCCCAAACATAAGATCCATGCCGAACTGTGATAAAATTGCATAATTTTATTGATTATGGTAGTCATACTCATTGACTTCCACTTTATCTGAGACTGGGTCACAAGAAGATGGTCCAGGGACCATCTAACAAAGATTTTCAAGCCACCTCAACTGGCTTTACTAAATGTAGAGGAGAAGCGGCTCCGAGCCTCTCCCGGATAACCAAGCTCCTCATCCTCTATCTAAGGAAGACCTTAGCCACCTTGCGAAGAAAAATCATTTTAGCCATTTGTATTTGGGTTTTGTTCTTTCGGTCATTATCCAGATTTCAGGATAGAAACACAGAGCGACCGGTAAATTGAGAGCTTTGTATTTTTACTCAGCTCTCTTTTCACTGCAACAGACTGGTGCAGCACCTGTATTTTAGTAGCAGAAGCACCAATCTGTCTTTCAATCTCCCACTTCATTTCCCCCTCATTTTGTGAACAGGACCCTAAGAATGAACTCTTCTTCTTGAGGCAAAACTCTCCTACAACCAGAAGGGGACAAGCCACCTTTTTCTGGTCGAGAACCATGGCCTTGGACTTGGAGGAACTTATTCTCATCCTGGTTGTTTTACCCTTGGCTGAGAACCGCCCCAGTCTTTGTTGGAGGTCTTATTAGAATGGCTGAATGAAAACTAGTTTGACAGCTGAATATCCTATTTACTCAGAATATATTTTATATGATTTCATTTTCGTTTTGAGTTGTAAAATCCTAACCTGTTACGTTTTATCAGTCAGACTTCTCTAAATGGGTTTAAAGTAAACCATAAATCCCATAGATTCCATGAATTTTTTTTCTTATTCGTTTTTTCAAAATTTGCAATTTGTTTTTGCTGTCGACCAGATTATAAACATGCAGAATGATGGATTTACAAAGGAACAATATTTGTAGTTTATATTTACTGTTTACTGGCATCAAGAGATGCCAGTAAACAGTAAAAAAAATGAGAATAAAAACTTGTATTCAATTAACTGGTTTGTTTGTTTAAACAGTACAAACATTCAAAGGTTAAAGGGCCATGTAAAGTGAATGCAAAAAGTAATTTCTTCAGAACCAATTAGCAGTATTCCAGGAAAGTGCCACGAATCTCAAACAGGCAGATTTGTTTTTATCTTCTTCTGTTGATATTAATTAAAAGAATTGTAAACCATTTCTTGTTTGATGTTGAACACACATGTTTCCAGATCACTTCTGCACACAGCAAATATCCCTTTTTCTGTTTAGAGCAAGTCTTCAAACAAAGTGCAGCTTCATATTTTGCCCCTGTACTGACTCGTGCCTGAGCTGAAACTGTGATTGCCACTGAAGCATTGAGAATATAAGTGGAGTAAAAGTCTCTGCATAATTCATGGCGCCATTAAAAGCAAAAAGTGCCACAACATTTACCAGGCAAAGGTAAAAACATTACCTCCCATTTTGCAGTTATGTTAGATCGATACTCAAGTAAGTGTAATAATCTAATAAAAACATGAGCAGAGAACCTGAAGAGTGCGTCGTGTGTAGGAGGGTATGCACTGGGGAACAATTTGCTGCATACCTCCTTCCAGTAAATACATGGGAAGTGTCTTTGTAATGTAGGCTGGAGAGGAAATATTAATAGGAAAGTAATTACCCTAAATAACATCTAGTACTTTAGACCAAACACATACTTTTTTTATATCCATGAGCCATACTTCTTTCGGCATGCATACTTTAAAATTATACAGCCACTCCCACTAATGTTGTTTTTTGTTTTTTTTTTCTGAGACAGGCTATTTAGGTTTTCATTTGAATTCAGTATCAAGGAAGGCCTTTTACTGCGACAGACTGGCGACCTGGCCAGGGTGTACCCCACCTCTCGCCTGAAACGCAGCTGGAGATAGGCACCAGCAACACTCCCGACCCCATTAGGGACA
>JAUZNJ010028036.1:0-16371 GCA_034780135.1 Jordanella pulchra
GTGACGCTATGTCTATGTAGATGAGCTCGTGTCCAGCTCGTGCTCAAGGTACCTGACCAATCACAGGAGGTCACAGCCCTCCTGAGCATGCACTCAGAGCAGGACCAGTGATGAACAGACACCTTGACGCCCAAATTCTGAACAAAAAACCTCATCTTAACCTTGGATACATTCAAAAGAAAAATATATGCACGGTAGCTTTCATGTGACAAACAAAGAGTCAACATTAAGCCTGAAATTAAGACGTGGAACGAGTCCCATTCTAAGAGCAACATATAATCAATCATCAATTGGTGACATATGATTAACCATATATTGAGAACAGTGTGACAGAGTTGAATATCCCAGCCTTAACCAAACAGGAAAAATCAGGTGGACACATGACATTAAAAGATTTGTTTTTTTTTGTGATGTAAAAAAAATTAAAACTGCCATAGATTACTTCAAAACCTTTTCTACACATAAACTATTTTTTGTGAACAGAGAAATAAAGTTCTGAAGGTGTGTACCCTATTAATCCAATATTTTCTTAAAAGCAACTTTCACTTTTCAGCCTTTCAGCATTTAGTCTTCCTTTACAAAACTTTATCACAATGCATTGGAAAAGTTCTTAACTAGTCACAGAGTACATCTCTCACATAGAAATCTCTTTAGGTGACTCCGATTATTTAATGTTATGAATTTCTGTCTCGACTTTGGTCTCTAAGCTATTCCAAAATTCATTTTGGTCTCACAGAGAAATTCTTCTGTTGGTTTGACTTTTGCTTGGGTTCTCTGTTATGCTGAAAAATAAAATCTACACCAGAACACAGCATGAAGGTTTTACATTGTAAACTGAATGGCATTTGAGACAGTTTGTGAAGTGAATTCATCCACTTTTAAAAAAAACCTCATGTTCTTTGTTTTGTTGATGATTAGTATTGTATATCTTTACATTTTGTCCCAAAGCTTTGAATTTAGTTTAGATATCAAGTATTGGATTTTTGGCAGATTAGGATGTTTTCTTTGACAGAAAATGCTTTTGTCTTCTAGCGCTACCTTAAACGTAAAGAGTTGCTACATACATTACTTAACCAGTAGCAGTCAGAAATTCCTGCAGTTCCTTCACTGATAGCATCAGCCCCTCTGCAGCCTCTTGGCCAGTTCTTCATTTATCCTTTTTAATAGTTCTGCAAACAATCTAAACGTTTATGTTATTTCAAGTTTATGACTGTTTTGATTTAGAAATAGCATGCAAATTATGCTCATTTATATCCTTCTCTTGAATAATATAATGTAATGCTTTATAATTTCTCTTTAGTTCAATGTTGCAAATGTTAGAAGGTAAGGAAATATTTACTTAGGCAATGTTCTAGTATTTTAAGATGATTTCAACCTCAAGAGACTCACACACACACAAAGAAAAGTGGCAAATATTATAATATGAGATTTTTGATGAACCTGGCAGTTCTTTGATGCTTGGACCCCGGCAGAAGAAGTGGAAGTTGCAAACGGCAAATGACCTTAGATGACCTTTTGAGAGTGGGATTAGAGATTTCTTCCCCCCCAAATCTGGACACGGGTGGTGGAATGGTGGCTAGAAGAGAAGGAAAACCAAAGGTGCTTGAGAGCATGATGGAGAGGTTGGGGATAGAGGGGGGTTGGAGCTGGAGAGTCTGCGAATGAGGAGCTTTAAGCAGAACCTTACAGGATAGATGGTCGATGAGGGATGAGGAGGTGATTGGTTGGAGCAGAGACGAGTCTTCCTGTTTGAATCTGTGTCTAAGCTTCTTTCAATTAAAAATAAAACCTTTTTGTCAGTACTTATTATGTAGTTTTAACCAGAAATATGATGTTTGAATAATTCCTTAGATTTGGGATATTGAAATAACAATTTTCCTCTCATTTAACTTTCCATTAATAAGCTTGCAGGGTTGCAACTACCCGCTTTCTAAGAGGCATGCAGTGTTCATGTTCATGTCTGTAAGTCTTATTTACCCATGGTCTAAAAACATAAGAATTTTATTATAGACTTTCTGTGCACTCATTCTCTGTTTCTCTTCTGCATTTCTTTGTTCCACTTTCACCTCTGTGGTGAGTGACTTGTCATCTGCCTGTAATATTCTTCCCCAAAGACACAGTAAACAGGTGATCAACAGAAGAATAAGCCATTCTGGTTATCTAGATCTTTGTGACCTCGCTACTTTTTTAAAATCTTACCTGATACCATTAATGGTCTCATTTATAGAAGATGCCACCACCAGTCTCATGTCTGTCTACCTCATCCAATGCTCGTAGTTTTCTCCATTAGGTCACATAGTCAAATAGGCAATATTTTGAAAAAGGAAATAGATTGCACATCTTGACAATCTATTTCTATAAAAACAACATTCAGAAACAAATCACTTGGTATTCAGTAGCTTTTCCAATACTAACACCATATATCAGACTAACAAGTCGCCCTCCCGTGTCTGTCTTGATGCTTTATTCTCTTCCTCTCTATATCTCCATCTTTAGAGCTGAATAAAATTCATATTGTGCAAGGGGGTTTTTAAAAATAAAGCACTTAAACTAAGAATGAAAAAGAAGACAGATAACATTCAAATGCTATCTGTCATGGATATCAGTTATTTATTGGAGGCTCAGTTATCCATCATATTAAGTTATCAGATAAATCAGAGTTCCCCTGTGGTTTTATACACGAGTAAAGACATTTAAATCCTTTGTTACTTCCAAGTTCTGTAAGTGGAGACCTGCCAGCTATCTCTTTTTGTATCTGCTACTCTGAGTTGGTTTTGATATATAAACCGAAACAATTTAAAGATGATTATAAATGAGCACATTCTTCATAATTTGCATCATAATACAGAGGCAGAAGTTCAGCTGATGTTGGACCTTTAAACCGGATTTGAGCGTAATCACAAAAACTGACAACAGATTAAAAAAAAACAGAGCTCAAACAAAAAATACTTCAATAAATCATTATTTTGACAATGAATCCAGGAGCTGCTGCCTTTTTGTCTCTGGATAAAAGGTCCTTGGTCTCACCAGTTGCAAGACAACAAGTGGTTCTAGACAGGGGCCAACAGGAGCCAGGGCCCCTGTAGAACTAATCCAGGCCTTTGGCTCACATGGCTTTTACTGGAGAGTCTGTGGAATGAAATCCCGTCCAGGCCCTCAGTCGGGTGTCCGCCACTCCTCAGTGCATGCCCACTCTTTGCGCCACTAAGATACAGTGCTCTAAATTATAGAAAAAGAAAAACTTTGACCCAAAATTAAACTCCCGGCGAATAAATTAATCAAAAAAGAAATTTTGATTATGAAAAAGTAAAAATGTTGTTTTTAATTACAAATATATTCCTTTCCCTCAAAATAATCAAAGGCGCCCTTTCATTACAGTAGTTTGATTACCTTTTCTCTCTGATAAGCTTTTTGCGTGTTTCCAACAGCACTTTAATATCCATCTCTGAGGTGAAACTTTAAGGAATAGTGTAGACCTAAACCTAGTAGGAGGAGGAATATTTTTGGGCTCAGCTGTAGGCTTAATGTAACTTTAACCTATCGAGTAAAATCAGAAACGTACAAAATTAATTTTAATGGTACTCTCGAACTTCTGATGTCAGTTCAGAGTATTTTGTGATTAATTATTTGCGCGCTCACACAAACAATAAGCCTTTGAATGCATTCAGTCCTTTCATTGGGTGTGGATTATCTCTGCGCGGTCAGGTGAATGAGGCGCGTCTCCCGTGGGTGGTGTGTGGGACAGGCTATAAAACTTGCTGTTTTGCGGCAGGTGGCCTTCCTCTCCGCTCCGTTAACACATTCACGGTGGTCTGAGGGAAACATGGAGACTCCTAACAAGTCTAACACCGTTATTTCCTTCGTCTACAGAGGAACATTAGTCCACTCGACCCCCGAGGAGGCGCTGCAGATCCTGGAGGATGCTCTGCTGGGAATAAACTCGGATGGAAAGGTTTTGCGTCTCTTATTATATCCTATTTATTATGTCTCTCGTTCAAATTGTGTTTCATTTGATCAGTTTCGCGCAAAAAATAAAAAGCACAGCTATTGTTAAAAGAAAAATCGATTTTCAGGACTGGGGTGAAGTTTTATTCTGTTGTGTAAAAAAATTAAAAATTGATTTTTGAGAGTTTAAATGAATACTGAAATTTCCAATGAAAAGGTAACATAATAAAAGCTATAATTACAAGAACATTTCTTTCTACTCACATCAAAGAACAACGGGGCTATGATATTAAAGAAAAAATCTCAACATATTGTGAAATATTTGCTTTTCCGGTTTACAGGTTTTTATTGATTAGATGTGGCAAAGATCCTACCAAAGCTGTGATTTAATCATTGATAGAAATACAAAGTGCAGTCAATCTCCAAAATATGTTAACAATGAATCAAAAAGTCAAATGCTACATATTCATCTAGAGTTTTGTCTCTTTCCGTTATTTTTCTCTGCATCCACAAAAAGTCCGACTAAGACCAGTATACTGTTATACTTCCATAGAAAAATAAGTAATCACAATTTTAGTTAAAACGACGTAGCACATTTTATGGATTCAAAATCTTGTAATACAGGAAAATAAAATCCTTCTTTCAAAATCTTATAATCTGCATAAAATGCTCGACATACTTTACTAAAACTGATCAAGTACATAGTTATAAATACATATACTGCTTGAAAATTAGTGTGATTTCATGCAAAAAATAATTTTGATTTCTAAGACAAAAACCCCTGTTTAAATGGGAATATGGATATATTGGCAGTGCAGATCTTAGAATAATAAAGCAGCTATTTCTGTCTGGCAGAAATGGATCACTAATTACATTTACTCGATTACATGAGCAGCCTTTTGACAGAGATATACTTCCAATAGTAATTTTACTGTACTATACTTTTTCCTACTTGAGTAATATCATTATAAAATGTTAATGTTCTTCCTATAATGTTTGGCTACTATATCCACTTCCAGTGCTTCACTGAATAACAAATATACATTTATAGAACAGTGCTGTAGACAAAGACACGCAATTATTGTTTATGTTAAAATTGACTTTTTTTTTCGGTACACAAGCCTACTTTAAATCTGGTGAACCTACTGTGAAGTTTGGAGGTCAAGCTAAGATAATGTAAGGAATAAGTATTTTCACAGGGGGTACTTTACATTGTTTTAACACGTATACATTAGCTGCTAAGAAAATTGTTCTGTAAAAGTGTTTCTTCTGCCTCCATCTTATTGTTTCATTCATTTTAAGTAGTTAATCAAATGTCATGATGAGTTACATGAGTAACCTTTCACCAAATTACTTTTTACTATGAAATATTGCTGTACTTTTGCTTTATTCCAGTACTCCACTCCCCTTTGCTCTCTGCTATTCAGCACATAATTAAAGATAATAGTCCTTCAAATTTATTTGATTCTTGTTTTCCTATCAGATTGCATTCATTGAAAAAGGTGAGGAGTTACATAAACTCTCCAAGATCTTTGGGTTTGATCCATCGTCAGTCACTCAGCTGAAACAACAGTGAGTAAAATTGTAAATCTGTCTTAACGTAAAATTGCTTGGGCACATTTTAGCTTTCAGAAAGCTTGCTCCACAGTTTAAAAAGTTAATCTGTAGCTATAATGGGGATGGTTTAGAGGTTTTAGAACATTTTTAAAGCATGTTGATGTTTTGTTGTCCTACAGTGAGTTCTTAATGCCTGGAATGATAGACACCCACATCCATGCATCCCAGTACAGCTATTCAGGCACAGCCTTGGACATGCCCCTGCTGCAGTGGCTCAACAACTACACTTTTCCGGTGGAGTCACGCTTTAAAGACTTGGAGTTTGCAAATAAGGTCTACACCCAAGTGGTGGTGAGTTTGTACTAATTTTAGACAAAAAAGTTTTAGAACACGCAAAGGAAATAAAAGACATTGCATAGATCAGATGTCCTGAAACATTTGGTGGGCAGAAATCAAGCAAAGGTTAGAATTTATCCACCGTGTTTTTTTAAGCAAACAAAAACAGTCAATTTTAGCTCTCAAACCCCCTATAGTTTAAACAAAGTGTAAAAAACACCATATAGAGATATTTCTCAAACCTACTTTGAAATACTCATACTTATTGTTTACAGATTCTTAACAAACAGTTGGGAAACCTTTACTTTTTCAAAACAAAAAATGTCATTCATGCTAAAGCTCCCTGTTATTCATGCTCAGAATCCAAAAAAAAAGATTAAAAGGACAAAAGTTTCTCAATAGAGAATGTGGAAAATTACAGAGTAATGCTGTCATCAACTAATGCTTGGGTTTTCTCCTTAGAAAAGGACTTTAAGAAATGGAACAACCACTGCGTGTTACTTTGCCACCATACACACCGATGCGTCTCTTCTGCTTGGTCAGATTGCAAGTAAGGTTTCAACACAAACACAAGGACTTTAATACCAACACATGCATGTTTTAGATAATGGAATTAGTCTTCCTATATGTTTTCTGTCTCTAACATAGCTATGGTGCTTTGTCCTTGTGAATGGTAAGAATCTAGAAGAAAACATATCTATAAAACTGCACATACATTGTGACTGTTTGATTTTGATTGAATTGTCTCTGTAAAGTGCCTTGAGATGTCATGTGTTGTGCATTGGCGGTATTTAAATAAAAATGAATTAAATTGATTAAATGAATACGGTGGACTGAGAACTTTGTAGCTCTGATATTATTTTTATAAAAGGATGAGGGAAGTGTAAGCGCCAAAAGTGTAATGTATCTTGTGACACATCTGCAATGACGTGCCTGATAAATCAGCCTCTAGTTGCCTAATCTATCTCGGCTAATCTAACATCATTAAGCTCCATTATTATTGTCTAAAGTGGTGAAAATTAAACAAATTTGAATGTGATGATTATGTTTTAGATGAAAAGATCAGATTTTTACTTTTGTTTACTCTCTGCTCAGCAGAACTGTCTTTGAGAGCAGAGTGATCCGTCACCTTTATGCCTTGTTCTTATTATCTCACACTCACTGTATTGCATAACATTGGATATATACAGGAATAAATATGCAACACTGCAAACGCTCTGAATCGAGTTCAGGTTTGGCAGCTTTACAATGTCGTTTTATGTAAGCAGTCATTGAACCTTGATCTTTGTACTTTTCTGACCAGCTTTTATGTGTCGAACTGTCTGATAAGGTCTGAGCACATATCCATGTTTCAGGATTTTTACAGGAAACACTTGTGTTTATTTTGTTTCAGCTTCTGTAGATTGGATTGTTACTGCACTGAGGAGACAAGAAATACAACCTATTCTGGATTGTATTTACCCATGAAGAATTTTGGCAAAATTACTCAATATAAATAACTTTGACTAACCTGCTGATCCTGCATGGCATACTACTCATATATTTTCTCCTCTCATAAAAGATTATGTTTCTATAGCTGTTAAAAAACAAACCGTACAATTAAACGATGTAAATGGTGCTAAGCACGTCTTTGCAGGTTAGTTTTTGCCCGACCATCCCACAACAATTCAATTCAGTTAATATGGGGCCAGTTCACAGCACATGTCAAGAGATAAAGAGAGAAAGAGAAGTCGTTCCTAAGTTTTCTAAGAACACCCAGGTGATTGAACTTAGACATTCACTATGCAGAGTCAGCTTTGTGAAGGAGCATGTAGAGACGCTAGAGATTTGCATGCATTGTGCCGTTAACTTTGCAGCAATCCCTCACACTGAGCATCCATGTAGCGAGAGTGGAGAGGAAATTTTTCATTTTCACAGGAAAAAGCCTCTAGGAGAACCTTGCTCAGTGTAAGCGGCTTTTCCAAAAAATGAACATAAAATCCCGGATCCATACAGCCTTTCTATATTATAGAAGGGTAACAGTAGGTTCTGTCTAGGAAGAAATCTGTTAAGCAGAAGGGTTCTGAGTCAAAAGGAAAAAAAAGATAGCACATACAGTTAGTCACAGTGTAAACTTAATCTACAGATATGTCTGTAGAAATGTATCATCTGCAATAGAAGTTGTGGATGGTAGAAGCCTTGCCGATGCATCCCTGCAGGATGATGTTATAGCTATATAGAGCATCAGGCCAGATGGAGCTACTATGACTAGAAAAAGCAGAGAGAACAAGAAATTAGGAGTTTAACTACAAAATATGACCGAATTGGAGAACAGAGAAAGCAGGAAGCAGAATGATGGAAAGTGGTCCCTATGTCCTCCAGCAGCCTAAGCCTATTGCAGCATAACTATAGGACTCAGGATAAGCAGAGCCACTGAGGAACTCTAACTATAAGATTTATCAAAAAGGAAAGTTTTAAGCCAAGCCTTAAAAGTAGACAGGGTGTCTGCTTCACTGACAAAGAACGGGTGGTTTGTTCCACTGGAGAGGAGCCTGATAACTAAAAGATCTGCCTCCCATTCAACTTTTGTAAATTGTAGAAACCAGTGGTAAACCTGCAGATGGAGAGTGAAATGCTCTGTTAGGAAAACAAGGAACCATCAGATCTTTGATATAAGATGTAGCTTGGTCTTTTAGGCCTTTTTACATGCAAAGGAGAATTTCAAATTCTATGTTTGATTTAACAGTGAGTGAATGAAGTGAAAGCTGAAGCCGTTAATTGAAATATACAAAACAGTCTCTCCTTTCAACTTTTATGGCTGCAGCGTTTAAGATCAGCTGAAACACATCTATGCAAGTGTCCAAGTGTCAGGCTGTTTAGTCTGTTTTTAACCCCAATGTAAAGCTTTTTCTCAATGAAACAACCAACAATTATGCATCTTAATTTCTCTTGTTCTGCTGTAGAGGAAACATTGACTTTTAAATGGCTGCAATCATTTATAGTTTTCAACAGGTGTTCAGTTTAGACAGTAATAGAGTTAAAGTGTAATTCAAAGTGATGAATTGGTGATTATCAGCAGGTTGACCAAGTGGACAAGCATTTAGCAAGTGTAATTTAATTTTATTTGCTGTCCTTGTAGTTCTTTTGAAATGTGGTTCTTAAGAACCAGAGCCCGAAGTGCTAAAACTTTTTCATTTGAATAAAAAACATTTTTTTACATAAATGTATCCAGAAAACCATGATTATTAAACATAAGTCTATGCGTAATTAATCTATGTAATGTGATTCACTTAGTGAATTGATTTACTAATATTAATACAATTTTAAAAGAATAGCACTGTTGAATATGAAATACAAAAATCTGTTCATGGCTCTTTAATTAAAAGGTTTTGTATAATGTTTTAACATGTCATCGTTAATTAAATTGGGCCTAAAAACATTGTTATTACTTTTACATGGTTTCATTAATTGTAGAAAGATGCATGTTTCATTCCTATCAGAAATAAAGTTCTTAGTTAAATGAAAACAATTTACCATCTGAGTATGCCAATGGAATTAATCATTTGATCTTAACTGCAGCTGTAATCCTTACAGGGAAATGCAAGCGATACTTTTTTAATGAGCTTTTAATGAATGTCCTTTGAAATTACTAATATGCCACATTTGCCTGATTCTATTGTTCCGATTTTATTTGCAGATGACTTTGGGCAGCGTGCCTTAGTAGGTAAGGTGTGCATGGATAGAAACAACACTGTGAAGCATTACAAAGAAAGCTCTCAGGAGTCTCAAGATGAGACATACCGGTGAGTATTGTTCAGTTCATTTAAAGACTCATCAGAGAGCATGAACTGCTTTGAAATTGTTTATTTGTAAAACATTTGGGTCATCAGTGATTTCAAAACAGCAAAAGTTTGATTTTCCCAATATTTCTCTGCTATGTTAATTTCCCTGGTTTTATTTTTTCCAAAGTACTACTCAGTACTATAGTACATAGTAACTGATGGTAAGATCTAAAGGATTATTTGGTAAATATGCTTTTGACATACAAATATCTAAAGTGCTGTACAAATCCTGGTGTCTCAAAGACTAAAAGAAAAAAAATAAACAAACATATTTTGCAAAATAACCAAATCAGGCAGAAGAAACACATTTCCAATGATCTTGTTTTAATGAATCCAATGTTTACAGTAGATAATGTACATATATTTGAACAGGGTAAGGTAACTCCAGTGACATTATCTACTGTTTGCTGTGTTTTCACTTGACCTCCAGTTGCCACAGCAGGTTCAGCAGATAGAAAGTAATGTAAAACATCCAATCTTGTGTAAGAACAAGAATACTCCTTTAAACATAAACCTTGACTTTCTGTGTTTGACTGTTGGCTTTTTTCTACACGTGCTTCAAGTCAAAGTAGCAATACCCGATAATATTTCTCAAGTTAAAAGTACACTACAGTGAAACTAATCCTAGAGTGCAAATGCAATTAATTACTGCCCACCCTTAGCTGTGACACATAATGCATTTTAAAAACAAAAAACTGGCCAGTATGCAGACAGCTTGGCATCAAAAACCACCTTTTATTATAATTAGTATTAACCTCTTATCCAGAAAAAACTTTTATCGGATTAGTGTGTCAATTTTTAGTTATTTGACCCAGAATTCAGCTAAAATTGATTTTCTCTGAGGTACATCCATCTAAAAAAAAGAAAAGTTTATTTGTTATTCTGGTCCTTACTGAGGTTTGTATGACATCCATTCATACGCAGTCAGTAATGAGATGGTGACTCCTGTGTGCTGAAGGCACTCCCTGCTCTTTGCTGAGAAATGAGAGATCCGGTTGTGTTTTGTTGTTAGTCACCCTGAGCCAATGGGAGGGTAAGGATCTAGTTAGCCTCAGATTTGTTTCTGTTCTTTTCACATGAGCGTCAGAACCCTCCATTTAGCTGTACTCAAATAACAAACGGGAACATCATGGGGGAGGCAACAGAAGAAGGGCTCAACCAGGGTAGGAACACCACTGTATGGAAACCGTATCAAAACAAGAAAGAATAACTTACAACTAAAGATTACTTATTAGTTATCAAATTATAGTGTTACGTCTTGTTTTCATCTTCTCTGCATAATTCCATTGGTATTTAAAGAGTGTTCGCCTTAGTGTATTTGCTTCGTTGTTTGTACATTGTGACTCTGTTTGGTCCTCTGATAAACAAGCATCACAGTGACTGTTGGAATTGACTTCATGCCTTTCTCAATCTTTTGGCTTGAGGATTTTATTCATGTAAACAAGGCTGCTTTGCTTGAATACTTGTAGAAATTTCCTGCTTTAGTTATAGCAACTTATTTCAACAAGGCCAATTACAGCTACGTTTTTTTTTCTCCTAATGTGGGACATTTAAGTCTTCACGCTCCAGATTCTCTTTCCAATAATGGGACAATTATCATAGCAGTGTTTGTTCTAAATTTCATTTTCCAGTTCTATATTAACCACAAAGAATGTGCATCTTTGAATATGTAAATTTTAAAAGATATGTTATTCCCCTACATTTTTGGGGGACATTACATTTACAGTTACATTAATAGAACAGTGTTTATCTCATATATTTCTCAGCAAATATACACAACGGTTTGTAAAACATGATTTGTTGCACATATTATCCATCACTGATTAATCGTACATCAATGTTTGTTGTTTGTTTGTTTTTCTCCAAAAGATTCATCAAAGAACTACTGAGCAAAAAGGTAAGATTCTGACTGTAACAGACAGTCACAAAAATATTTTACCCAAATTTGAGAAATTATGCAATTTTATTACATAACAAATTCCCATTTACTTTATTTTTTAGATATTTTGAAAACAAACATATTAAATAAACTGTACATGATGCATATTCATTAATATAATATTGCTTATTTATTTAACACATATAACTGTTTGGTTTGTGTATTTGAAATGAATAAAGTATAATAAGTCAAAATTAACCCCAATTAGTGAATTTATTTCCAATACATGGAGTTTTCTTGTTTGAATTGCATAATAATCAGGTTAACTTTATGCAATTCAAACAATAAACTTTATATATTTGAAATAAGTAAACTGATTAGTATCAATTTTGAGTAGGTATACTTAATAAATATATAATATACTTAAACTTATTGATTATGCATTTGATTAAGCTTTATAATACAAATGAATGTGTATAATATAAGGTTTATTTAATAGGTTTGTGTTAAAATTGTGTAAATGGGTATTTTTTATCCAACTTACATAAATCTTCAAATTCGGGTAAAATATTTCTCTGAGATCATATAAAGAAACGGATCAGCTCTGTTGTCTGACTCTGCTGTTGTTGGGTGGGTGGGGTGGTGGTGGGGGGGTGGTCCTAACAGTACCCTCTGGTGAAGCCTGTTGTCACTCCACGTTTTGCACCATCCTGCACAGAAGCCCTCCTAGCTCAGCTGGGAGCTATTGCCAAAAATAACAACCTGCATATTCAGGTGAGTTCATGAGAACAGAGAACATACATTTCTGAACCTGAAGGGATTGCTTTGTATTTATTTATAATTTCAGAGTCACATCAGTGAAAACTTGGAGGAAATTGAGCTTGTGCAGGAGTTATTTCCCAAATCAGGGTCTTACACAGACATCTATCACAAATTTAATCTTCTCACTGACAAGGTAGGAGTGCAGTCCCATCCTGGACCAATAGTGTGAATCTATGCATAAAACTGGACAAACTATTCTTAATGCTCTTGGTGTAAATGTCTTACAGACTGTTATGGCTCATGGCTGTCACCTCAGTGATGAAGAATTGGCTCTGTTCAGAGAAACAGGAGCTGCTTTGTCCCACTGTCCCAATTCAAACTTCTCGTAAGTCTTTGCAAAGGATCAGAGCTGATGAAACAGTTCAGACAGCAAACAAATAAATAAATAAATATATGAAGTCATATTTTTACACTTCATGGTCTTCCTATTTAACCAGGTTGTGCAGCGGAGTGTTAAATGTTCGCAACGTTCTAAATCACAAAGTGAAGCTGGGGTTGGGTACAGGTGAGTGAAAGAGTTTAACCCACAACTGATGTTGAAGTTATTTTTGTGATTTCTAACAACTAAGTTTGTTGGCGGGGATTTAAACTATAATGTCCAAAAAAATTAGATGAAAATGAGAAATTGCTTCATCTAAGATACATGACAGTGAATGTTTGCAACCTTCTCTCTTGTTGATGCATCAGATGTGGCAGGAGGCTACTCATCATCTATGCTTGATGCTGTGAGAAGAGCCCTGGACTCATCCAAAGTCCTGACCATCCAGGACCCTGAACACAAAACACTCACCTTTGAGGAGGTCTTCAGACTGGCCACCCTGGGAGGGAGCCAAGGTGTGAATTGTTACTTTACAGTTCCTTACAAAACAGTTTTCCATTATCATCACAAACTTCACTGTGGTCGATTGGTTGGTTTATTTAATAGATCAACATTAAATGGTACTTAACAGTAACAGGAAAGGAAAGTAACACAATTTTAAAGACAGTTTATAGATAAAAAGCTGAAATATTTAGATTACATAGTTTATATAAAAATATGGCAAGTTTTAAACATCTCATGGAGCACTGTTTAGATGATCAAACTAAACTGACGAGTTAAACAGTAAGAGCATCAATCAAAGAAGGAGCAAACTCTATAGGAGATGGAGAAATCTAAAGCTCAGTGGGGAAAAATGTGGAACAACTCTATGAATCTGGTTTGTGAAGGAGTACCAAGCTTTTATGAATTTAGAAAGAAACACAAGGAATTGATATTTGTTGTGTGTGTTAAAACCCAGAAGAGGTTCAGATTATATATGTAGATGAAGAAACTCCTTTGGGACCAAAGTAGTTTTTTGGCCTAGAACCAAAATGTTGGAGAGGAGACTGAGAAGCAGGTCAAATTCGATGGGAATGTTATACAACAAAATGTAGAGTGAAAGAATATGTTTTACATAATTACTTTAGGTGTTCAAAATGTCCTCTGTTTACTTCCACCTTTTGTTTCTTTCACATTTTGCAAAATTTATTTCAGGTTAAATTCATGTTTGGAGAAAAAAACCCCATTTTATTGTAACTGAAGCTTTAAGCCATGTTATATTTGTATTGTGTTAGTTTAAAAGGCTCAAATAACTTTCTGTATGTTAATTTCCCTGAGCAAACAAGCAGATAATTGTCCTTTACTTTTAGACCATTATTTATTATTTTTGTTACCCACGAATTGGAATTCAGTTGACTTCATAAGAGACTTTTAAATATTTGGTATTTCTGTTTAAAGCCCTGTCCCTGGATGAGCAAACTGGAAACTTTGAAGTGGGAAAAGACTTTGATGCCCTGAGAGTTAATGTGGCTTCTCCAGAGGGACCCATCGACCTGATCGAAGATGAAAATCCAAAGGTAACAGAGAAATACCCAAATAAATTGAGAACTAAAGTCAAAGCAATCAAAGAGTCTATTTTAACTACAACTTTGATCATTTGACTTTCAGATTCTTTTGGAGAAGTTTTTGAATTTGGGTAAGCTATGGCTTCTCCTTGGTTTCATCCACATCTTTTGGTTTTAGTTTATTCTCATAGGTGTAACTGTTCCCTCACTTGTTTTTTTTGACAGGCGACGATCGAAACATCATGGAGGTGTTTGTTGCTGGGAGAAAAGTGGTGCCTTTCAAAAAGCTCTGAGCAGACAGACCCTCTACTTTCCTCACAGAGAAATTTTAGGGCACAGTATTTCATTCAGCACAGAAAAAAACAAGCCTGAATTAGGCAGAGCCCAAATTGAGTCTGTAATCAGCAGATTTTAAAGCAGGAAACAATGCACTTTTTAAAATACCAGGAACTTTGTATTTTTCAAGATACCTCTGGCTTATCGTTACTCAAGAGATTTTCACTATTATTAGCTACTTGCACCTTCTTCCTCTTCTAGTTGGCCTAATTAACCCACATTGGGGGAAAAAAAACTTTATTCCTGCACACATTGGTTAATTTATATCAGGACAACCAGTAACATATAACTTATGACATGTGAAACAACAGTGGTTTTGTTCTCTGTTTTAAAAGATTTTTTGTGGCAAAAGCTGAGGCTGTGCTCTAACCGCTGGACACTCCAACAAATTACAGCCTTGACAAAAAGTGTTGAAGTAAAGAGAGAAATGATCTCTTTTAACATTTTTCTAATACATCAAATTAATTTAGGAGTTCTAATGATCTTATAACTGAAAACAATTTGTGATTTTTATTTTAAATGTAATCAGTGAATAAAATCGATTAGTTCTTTACATATATAAATATACATACATGTATTTTTTGTAATTATTTGACATGCACTTTTGAAATAATGTTGAATTCAGAAGTAATCAAACTTTTGTACTTTTCTTGTTAACAGTATTTAAGTCAAGTTTGCTTTTTACTGAAACAGTTGGTAATTTAATCCAAACACTTCACACTGTAACTGAGTCATTTTTCCTGTTTTACAGTCATGTTCATTGTCTTTTTCATCTGTTACACGACATGACATATAAAACTATGAATAAAGAAATGTCCAAAGGCTATTTTTGATTTAATGTTATTTACTTTTTGGTTCTGTTTTTGATCATCTCTCATTTCAGGTTGTGGAGGAAATTTTAATTCATAACAAAAACTATGTTCAGCCAACAGATGGATTTTTAACACAGTCTCTTCATATGGGTCAAATGTAATTTCAGCAAATCATTACTGAATGTATAGAGAAGAGGTAATACCAGCCTAGCCGCTAGAGGGCAACAAAGATCCAATTCAATATTCTACCCACACTGGATTAAAATTATAGTTCAGATCATTTGAGTTGGTGCATAATTAACTGTAATCAGCGGCATACCTATAGTAGACTGAAGCTTTGTGAAATGAAAAACTAAAGAAAAGGAAATCTTTTGTCAGAGGTGACATCGTTTCTTTTTTTTTTTATGTTATTTCCAAACTGTAAGTCAAGCCTAAAAATATCAGACCAGTGGGAGCCAATACTTTGTTGAATACTTATAACTCCTTTTTCACTATAGTAGCACGGAAATCTTTAATGTGTGCTGCCCTTAAAGTTGAACCATTCACTCTTTCGTTTTTAGAAGACATACTAAACTTTCCAAACATTTTATTAGAACAGTAGTCAGTACTTTGCTCACAGAAAGCAGATTTTTTTAAATAAAATTGATTTGCAAGAAACATATTCTCCAGGAGACAACTAATGTCTAATGTGCAGGAGAATGAAAGTGAAGTTAATAGGTAAAAGGGTAAGTTGTAATTCATATAGAACCTGGGTGACAGATCTCAAACCTCTATCCTTGACACACCGTATCTTTACTCAAGCAAACAGGTTTTTGTATGCTACAAAAA
Source organism: Jordanella pulchra (assembly GCA_034780135.1). Taxonomy (NCBI): domain Eukaryota; kingdom Metazoa; phylum Chordata; class Actinopteri; order Cyprinodontiformes; family Cyprinodontidae; genus Jordanella; species Jordanella pulchra. The sequence continues at coordinate 16,200 of JAUZNJ010028036.1, forward strand.
TAAAAAATGACAACATACTATTGTGGATATTAAATATACTGAATATAATGATAAAAGAAAAATATAATTAGCTGAGTCTGGTACTCATGGGTAAGGAAAGGCAAGATTATTTGTGCAGCTCATTGCAACCACAAGAAGTTCAAAGTGCTTCATGAGCACATAAGGTGTGGTG
>JAUZNJ010028037.1:3143-16371 GCA_034780135.1 Jordanella pulchra
CGCTGAGCTCTGAGCGTTTCCTGCAGACGGACGCTGAGCTCTGAGCGTTTCCTGCAGACGGACGCTGAGCTCTGAGCGTTTCCTGCAGACGGACGCTGAGCTCTGAGCTCTTCAGCTCGGTGTCACCGTTTGGGAGGAACACTGGTTCCTGTCCAGAAGTGCTTCGCCTCAAGCGGTGGAGCTCGAGGTCATTAGGCTTCAGCCTGCATGCAGACGTCATGAGCGAGTCCATGTTGTCAGGATGTCAGCTGCTTCCTGTAAATGATGCCGTCCTCTCTGGGCTTCCAGGTGGAGGACCTGGACTTCTCCAGCTTTCTCCACTGCGTGGTGGAGGTGGAGGACTACAATGACCACGCCCCCGTCTTCATCCCTCACTTCCTGTCTCTGGCGCCGCTGCCTGAGGACGTCGCCGTGGGAACCAGTGTGGCCCATCTGGTGGCCAGTGACTCGGACTCCGGCCGGAACCGCGATCTAACCTACAGCCTGTCTGAGGACTCGGACCCCGAGGGCCTGTTCGCCATCGACCAGTCCGGTCTGCTCTCTGTGGCCCGGCCGCTCGACCGAGAGAAGTCGGCCCAGCATCTCTTGGTCGTCATAGCAACAGATCACGGCACCCCGGCTCTGACGGGCAGCGCCACGGTTCAGCTGCCTCTGCTGGATGTCAACGATAACGGCCCCGAGTTCGAGGCGGCCTACTGCCCGGTGGTCTTTGAGAACGTGGACGGTCCGCAGGTAGGCTGAACTCTGACCTCAGCGGTCTTTGGCCGTAACTCACCCTCTGCTTCCTCTGTAGGTGGTGAGGTTGAACCAAACCTCCACGCTCCTCCGCGCCGTGGACAGGGACTCTCCTGAGAACGGACCCCCCTTTCACTTCAGCGTCCCCCCAGAGTATCGCTACAGCAACGACTTCTACCTGCAGGACAACCTGAACGGCTCCGCAACGCTAACGGCTCTCAGGACGTTTGACCGCGAGCAGCAGAAGGAGTTCCTCCTCCCTGTGGTCCTGAGCGACAGCGGCCATCCGGCCAAGACGGTGACCAGCACCCTGACGGTGACCATCGGGGACCGAAACGATCACGCTCACTCAGCAGGAGAGAAGCAGATCTCCATCAACAGCCACAGAGGTGAGAAGATCTCTGCAAAAGCTCACATTCACTCTATGCACTGAAAAAAAGCCTGCCCACAGCATGATGCTGCCTCCACCATGTTCAGCCACCATGTGGGGGGGTTAGGGAGCAGAGTGCTGCTGCTAGCGAACGGCTGGGTCACGCAGGTTCCTCCTGCAGAGGATGCAGCTCCGCTGAGCGCGTCTGCAGGCTGAGCCTCCTAGAGGAAGCACTGCGGCGCCGTGGAGGACGAGCAGAGCTCTGCAAGGCGTTCACAGCTGCTTTCTAACCAAACCTGATTCAGCAGCAGAGTTCAGATGAAACCAGGTTCTGGTCGAAGGTTATTAGTAGCAGGAGGTGAACCTTCTCACAACATACAACAAATACCAGATATTAGAGGTTTAGTGGTAGCAATGTGTTTGCTCATCCCACGTTAGTTTCAGTTTCATTCAGACGTTGTGCTGAAGTTCAGCTGAGTCTTTCAGCAAAGCTGACGTTACTCCGACTCACTGCTATCTGCATAAACCACAACAGCTTCCTTCAATCATGGCTCCTTTGTTTAAATCCAAAACCAAACTGCAGAGAGGAATGGATGGTAAGTTCTGCTTCCTGCTTGATTAGAATTTTCTGCATATTGTTCGTCTCTGAGCAGATCCCTCCATGAAAAGCAGTCCTTTTATTTTTCTATAAATGTCCTTATTTTTAGTAGAACTTCTGATGCATTTATGATCAGTTTTGGCTCAGTTCAAATACGCAGTAAATCAAATTTAAAGCTACGTCACACAGTCTGCAATGACTAAGAAACAGGAACTTTTTTATTTCCGTGTCCTGGATTGAGTTCTTTTTGTTTTAGTCTCATTTTATTTTCTTTTTTTTACTCTTCATGTTTCAAACGATTTGAATTCTGCTGAACTTTGTTGCATCCTAACGATTTAATGAATCCGATTTAATATAGGAATAATGCTCTTCACCTGGGACAGGTGTTTAACTGTCCGACTTTAACACGTAGAAGACAAACACATCTCCATGGAAACGAGGACCAGGCAGCGAGTCTGTTTGGTTTTATCTTTGGTCTGGAAACGTCCCGCTGATCTAAGCTTCTCTTTTCAGGCCGGATGCCAACCACCGTGCTGGGAAAGGTCTACGCTCCAGACCCTGATGACTGGGATAATAAGACCTTTGTGTTTGAGGGACACCTGCCCAGGTAAAACCCAAGAGTCTTGGCTTTTCTTTCTGTCATCGTCGTGCTAATGTGGAGAAATCTGCACCTGCTGAATGTGAATTTGACCCTTTTTAAGCTGGGATATCATTAAACACACCTGCCTTTTGTTTAAATGCTCGGCAGACACGAAGCTTTAGGTGAAACAATCATCTAATGCATCAAAAACTCTGCTGGATGCTAACGGAGGAGCAGCAATGCTGACTCTGACCATGTTCCTGCTGCAGGCTAATGCTAGCCATAGTTAGCCCATATGTGACTCCTGAGCAGCGGCCACCTTTCAACCTCACTAGCTAATCTCCTTGGAGCTCCTTTCTCATGTGGTTCTGATTCTGAAACGCATCGGTTGGTTTTCGGAGCGTCTGGGCGGCCATGTTGTCTGTTTCCTGGTTCCTGCTAACAGTCCACATCCCAGCAGCAGCCGCATCATGATGATGTCACTTGTTCATTTCTCTGTTTTCAACAAACTTTATTGAACACCTTCAGGAACATTCCTCAGGAGTCCTGCTGGGTGACGTGGCTTTGAAAACCCGAACATGCTGCTAATAAAGAAACCCTGACGCAGACCCACCAGAGTTCAGAGATGATTTACCATCCGCTAACTAATCCAACAGAAATCATCAGATCAGTATCTGCTGATGACAACATTGTGGGTTACAAATTTAGGATTAAAAATATAAACAAAGATTTTGACAAACTAATCTAGTCAAACACATAAATTTGCAAAGTGTGGCTGTTTGAGTAGGATTTTATGGAGCTTTATGCTGTATCATCAGGTCTGAACGACCTGAGTTTGATAAGACAGAAGTGGAGCGGGACTCAAAGCAGAGTCAGCGGAGACCTGCTTTATACAAGCAAAGCTGCTGTTGTGATATTTTAGCTGCAGATTATCAATATATTATCAACTAGTTTAATGAGATGTCATTCAAATCAAGCTAAACCCAAATAATTATCTTTGGTCAAAAGCTCAATTTCCTGGTGTTATGAACTGCTTGCCTTTGTGGCCGGACATCTTGAATTCAAGATGTTTGCACCATCAATAAATACCCAAAGCGGTCATTAATAGTTTTAGGTCATCCACAAGATGGCCGACCCGCAGGTGCATTTGGGCGGCAATATGTAACAAGAAGAGAACGACGCGCTAGCAGATGACGGGAAACGAGATAGCTGTAACATCCGAAACACTATTTCAATATTTGTCATAAACCTCAGCAAAAATAGTTTCCAGAGCTCCTTTAATAAACCAGATAGCATCTCATTACTCATTCTAATTTCAAACAGGCAAGAAAGCCATTTAATAATCAGATTCCTAGCTTGTTTCCCAAAGGAAGCGAAGGGAGTGGGGGGGGACAGCAGCTGCTGACGGCGCAGAGAGAAAAACACACCTGCTACAGTTGTCCTGGCAGGGCGGCGGGTCTGGACTTTATTTATCTCCTCATCCAATGTTTTAATCGTCAGCAATGCTGAGATGAACCAGGAATCTGCACTTCGTAACAAAACAGACGGTTAGCTTAGCATCCAGACTCCTGAGGAGCTAGTTTAGAATGATAACACAGAACAGGATGAGAGAAAACCGCAATTCATCTTCGGCAAAATGTCAAAAGGATAAAAAGGGCATCTGAGGTGTACTTGGTTCAACTTGTCTGCTCAGCATGTTAGACGATCCAAACTTTTCAGTATCGCAAAGGTTTATCTAGTACTCATACCAGGAGTACTGAAATAGTATGCTAGCAGAGCATTTCTAGTCCGTTTGTGATGCTGAGAGGAAAACGCAATGGGTTGGCCACTAGGTGGAGCTGTTGGTCTGGGTCTGTAGACCAAAGCCAGATGTGTGACGAGCCACGCCCCTCTCTCCCTGCACTTCATCTGCTTCAGATGTTTGGACTGCAGGTCAGACATCGACTCCTTCTAAACGCCTTTCAGAGTAAAGTCTCAAACATTTTGTTTTGTCCTTTTCCTCCCGTTAGTCTCTTAGATTCACTTGTCTGCTATGGTGTCACTAAACCAGGAGAAGATGGAGGCCAAACAAGCTGAGCCGCTGGTTGTTTGGTTCCCAGCAGGCTGCCAGTCCTGCTCACTTATCTTTGCCGATACTGTTCATGGCTTCAACATTCTTGTATTATTTTGAAGCTGTGATCCAACAGAGGGAAGCGGATGACTGCCGGCAGGAACGCTGCCATCTTTCATTGTATTTAATAAAAATCCTTCCAGAGATTTTCCTTTGTGATATTCAGACACGTTTCAACAAGCTTTGCTCTGTTTGCTGGAAGCAAAGAGCCGCAAACAAAATCTTATCCAAACAGGAACAACTTTATTTGAATATTTTCTTCTAAAGTAATTTGTTAAAGAATAATCAGATCCAAACCAGTCGGCGTGTGTCTAACTTTAGCTCCTGATGCGCTGCGTCTGCAGGGACGCTGTCTGACGTGGCCGAGGCTCATTGAAGCTCCGCTCATGTCGTCTGATCTCGTATGACGCTTGTTGGTTCTGAACGGCAGCAGTCAGAAGACGGAGCGTCACAGTTTGTGGTGTTGGACCTCCTGGGGGGGGCGGCCGTGCCGACCGACGTCCTCTGCTGAGCAGCGATGCAGGAAGATTAAATATCGTTATATAATCTCAGGTTTAGGAGTTTGATCAAACGTTATTGTTTATTTTAAAGATGTCTGCCTTCCTTCAACCATGAATGAAATATTGTCTCCTTCCTGGTCAATTATAAAACCAGTCCTCAGTCACACAAACACAGGAGGACTGCGACCTGATTGAGTGTCTGTATTTCTTCCTAAGCGTGACGTTAACAGAACCGCTAGCGGTCGTTCAAACATCCCTCTGGACCAACGGCTGACTTTAAAGGTCCAGACTTTGGTCCTCAGAAGGTGGGGAAACATACCAGATCTTAAATAGAACACACTTGAACCTTCAGGTGACTCCCATCAAACAGCCGTACAAATAACCCAGAGGTCAAAGGTCACGCACACAGGTTCAGCGATGCCACCTGTCTGATCCACCTGTCAGATATGGAAACCTTTTAAAAAGCTGATTTATTTCCTCATTTCTGCTGAGGTTCTGTTTCCTCTGCTGGATTATATATGGGATTAAATCTGACATCAGATGTTTAGTAAAACTCTGGGTATTAGCTGATCGCATCTAAAGCATGAAATACACTTTATACAATGTAGATCATGAAATGCAACTCTTGCCTCTAAAGTAGATTATTGTTTGATTTGCTCTGTAATTACAGCAAATGAGACCATTTACTGCACAAGGGCAGCAGTGATTCAAGCAATCAAGTCAAATTAATTCCCCACTTAATTTGGAAAAAAATGGCTCCAGTTAATTGATCACATCTCGCTTTTTGAATCGTAAGACATTATTTATCAAAGTAGCAAAAAAGGGCTAAAAGACAGAATAAATGAAACGGATGAAATATTCTTGATGTTTGTATGTGGAACAACCTGAGGCAGCTGCAGTAATTCAGCGCGAGGTGTAATAACAGGAGGGATGAAGGTGTGACGTCAGAGTGAGACGTGTTGTTTTCCTGCCTTGGATTGCGTCCCACTCCTGCAGACGGCAGCAGCTGACATCACTTCCAGCATCTCACCCCTCGGACTAATAAGTCCCGTCGTACATCGGAGCCCAGTCCTTCCAATCTGCAGTGTTTGTGGTGAATAAACGGTCAGCAGTTAAAGTTTGTTTGCTTTTTTTATGTGAGGTTTTCTTGGAAACGTTGGGTTGAGTTTGTGAGATGATTTCCAGGTGACCAAAGTGTAGAAACTTTGTTTCCTATTCATTGAAAGGTGTCGTTTGTTTTTGTCCTCAGTTACTTCATCCTGAACAAGCGGACGGGTTTCCTCATCATCAAGGAGAACACCCCCCCTGGTAGCTACCAGTTCCAGGTCCGTGTGTCTGATGGAATCTGGCCGGACGCCGTCTCCACCGTTAGCGTACACGTTAGAGAGCTGCGAGATGAAGCCATCTACAACTCAGGGTCCCTCCGCCTGGCAGGTACCAGTGACTCTGATGTGATTGGCTGCTCCGCTTCAAAGGTGGCGACTAAATCTATGCTTATCATGAGAAACATCTTAAAATGTCGTTTTTTTTTCAATACTGCAGTATTTTCAGCAGCAGTACGGCACTATTTCAGGGTTTTATGTCATAGATCAACGAAGTACCATCAAACCATAAAGTAGGGGCTGCGGCGTTGGCGCGGTGGTTAGCAGCACGACCTGCATGCCGAGGCTTTGCTCCACTGCTGGATGTCGCGGTTTGTGAAGGTCAGGATCCTATTCTGGAAGAACATGGATGTTTTGTGTTTGTTGCGTAAAAAGGCTCTGAAAACGGAGCTCAAACGCAGCCTTTCCCTCCTGACCTTCATGGCCTGCTGCTTGATCTGCTGCTTGAAGCTGCAGGATTTGCTGTTTACAACCTCAGCTGCAATGTTTCAAGGAACGCTGAAGAAATGTTTTCATCCTGGTTATTAATTCCTCTCCTGACTCATGGGACCTCAGCTGCTCAGAAAAGCCTCTTTTCATTACTTATGCTCGCAAAATAATTAGTTGTGGATTTGCTGGGCTCGCACATTTCCCTCACATGATGAACAGCGTCCATCATTACCTGATGAAAAGCACATCTCTCTGCTCGGAATTAAATTCGCTTTAGAGGAAGACGACATGGCTGAAGGGTTTTTATGATTTCAGAGGAAGTATTAAAGGGAGCAGAGCAGAGAAAACGGATTTCTTCTTGAAACAACAGGAAGAGCTTTACTCGCGCTCTCAGAAACCCGAGACAGCGACGTGAAAAGCAGCACGCGTCCAAATCAAGTCAAATGATCCACGTGCTGAAATGATTGTGAGCAAAAACTGAAGGTGAAAGTCTGCAGTTGAGTCAAACCGTTTTGTTTGCAGTGTTTTTCTGTCATCATGCAGGTCAGCAGCCAATCCCAGCTCCGCTGCTAACGAGGCAGTTCAGGCGTCCGGCGTCCATTTTAAAGCAGCGTCTGTTAGCCTCATTAATCTGCTCAGAAAATGGAAAACCTGCCCTTCAAGAGCAGAAAAACAGAATGAAAGACTCACAGAGCATGATGGGATACGGAGGCCTCCAGATCGACTGTGTGTGTCTTTGGAGCTTTGCAGTAAACACTCGTTGATTTTCAGTCGCAGGGATTATGAAAATATTCTACTTCTGGCTTTTCTGACATCCTTGATATTTAAATCCTGTTTGGAGAACAAATGTGGAACAAAGTGAAGAAGCACAAAGGAAGGACCAGTTAAATCTGTCTGTCTCTTTGCTTTGACCTCCAAATGAAAGTTATTCAAAAGGTCAGAGCTTTGACCTTGGTGTGTGACAAAAGTCCCTCATGTGGAACCACTGCAGGACGTTCTGGAAGGAATGTGGAACATTTTGTTCCACAGACAGGGATTTGAAATCATTGGCCTTCTTTGCCCAGCCGACTCTCTTCTTTTTTTATTTTTATTTTGCTCTGAAGTTGTGATAAGTTGAACAAGAACATCAGAACAGAGTCTGTAATCTGATTTGTTTTGCAGGCACAGAGCCTAACCAAACCAATAAAACGGCATATTCCAGTCAGCATATGGGGAAATGTTTGTTGGATATCCCTCTGAGGAAACGGGTTTCAGTTTGATGGAGAAACTGGTGAACTTCAGCTTTAAATAAGCAGAACATCCATATTGGGAAAGTCTGTTTGATATTTTCTGTGCTGTGAAACAGATCGAGTGAAGCAGGAGCTCAGCTTCCAGGTGTTGCTTAGTTTCTTCTGGAGGTAAACCCCGCCTCCACCTCTGCAGGAGTACATGGCGCAGGGCAGGGCGCCATTTTAAGTCCAATGCTGGAAATCCAATAAAGTCAGAATAGAATGAAGTCATTTTAAATCCACTGAAGGTCTGTCTCCTTGAACCCCAGTCTTCCTCAGCATCCTCACACTGAGCCTGGTTCTGGTTCTGATGGCGGTTTCTTCCTGTTTTCCTCTCCACTGTCGCTACATGCATGCTTGGTGTGAGGAATTGCTGTTGAATTAATGATTCAATGCATTCAGCTGGTTTTCCTTAGATAGAAAACCTTGAACCTTTAATCTGACTGGATGATCTGGTTGATCTGGATCTATAATGTGACCTGAGGTGACCTGTTGTGGATTAAAGCGACAAAAAAACTGACTTGAATTGAAGGTTTAGGTTTGAAGTCCACTGATCTGTTGACAGAACTTCAATGGTGAAAACGTAGAAGATCAGGAAACAAAGATCCGTGTCTAAACATCCAAAAGCATTCAGGGGTCAGGGGTCATTCACATAAAAACTCAAAGCAATCAGCATTAACCAAATATTTCCTTTAGTTTAGAAATTCAAGGAATTGATTGAACTTCCTTTAATTTAAGATGGCGGCACCCTGCCCCTGCAGTAGAAAGAGGAAACCCTCGGTAGTCATGGCAACCATTTCAGGTCTTATCTGATCATCACATCCGGCATCTAGAGAACATTTAAAAGGGCTTAATATGCTGATCAACACGTGATCCTTGCAGTTATTTCATATTTTAGCAGCGATTATTTCATCTACAGGTTGAGATGTTTTGGTCTTGGAGGCTCTGCTGCCTTTTCTTTTTCCAGATGTGTCAGCAATTCTCGCATTCTTTACAGTAAAACTACTTTAAAAAAAGACTTTCGTAAAAGTACTGATCAGGTCCTTTAATTTAAGCTCAAAATAAAGGATGTTTTTGTCTTAAATTGTTGTAAATAACTAAAAACCTCTCCTTCCTATGCAGAGAACGTTTGTTCATTTTGCTCTTTTCCTCCCTGTGATACTCGGTCTGATTCTGTTTTGAAAACGTCAGACAGGATAAGATGAAGTGTGTGTGTCTCGTTTGGAGAAAGTAAAGATTAGAAAGTCTTGATATTTATGTTTAAATGTAGGAAATAAAAGTAAACAGCGTCAGAAAAGCAACAATACTTGGTGCAGAAAAACTGCTTCAGTAAAGGAACAAAGTTTAAGACCTGGTGACTCGACAAGTCTTCATCTAATGACGCTTTCAGCTTCAGCCTCTCTGTTTAATCACTCCACTCCCCTCCCCCCCCCGCTTGTGTAAATGCTGAAGCCAGAAGCAGAAGAGCGTCCAGCACGGCTCCAATAAGCCTCTGGGAAGGAGAAGGTGAGCTTGGATCAACGCCAGGTGCAAAGGCTGACACTGTTTATTAGGAGTTGCACTCTCTCCCCCAGCCCCCCCACTCACTCTGTCTTCCACGTGCTGGTTTCTCCCCGTGGACCGCCTGATGGGAGCTGACATTTGCCTCAGTCTCTCTGGCTGGATCCTGATCTGAGCTCCCAGAGTTTTCTGTTGATGTTCAGCCTTCGTCTTCCTCCCTTCACTTGCTGACCTCGTCATCCTCCTTTCCATTCACAACACAGCTGATCCTGCTGCTGGAGAGCAAACCCCAACATTAGTGAGTTGACAGAAATGAAGAAGCTGTTGTGTCTGGCCACGCCCACTCCGATGTAACCTTTACAGACACATCCGGAGTTATCCAAACCTGCAACATGTTACATTTGGACCAGTTTCTGTTTGGGCATTTACAGAGTTTTTTTAGTGCAGCTTTAATGGACATGTTTATGTAGAAGTATCACATTAAATGGCCGTATGCTCTCATTATATTAGTAGTTCAGACTGTTGCATTCAAAGGCTGCGTTCTCTCTGCAGACCAATCTGGACCAAATCTGATGTCTTTGCCCTAAAGTCACACTGAGATTCTTCCCTGACTGTGTGAACAGACCGACTCGTAATGAACCTGATGGTTTCCAGGATTCACTAGAAGTTAATGTTGCTGTTCAATATCCGTTAATCTTTGACCACGCACAGCTGTTGCTTTATCAGGAGGAATTGCTAGAAAGTTGGGCTCTATTTAGTAGCTGCCTAATTTCCATTCCTTAAATCCATCTGTCTTTCTGGTAGGTCTGCAGTGCTGCCAGCAGATGGCGCCACATCTGTTGATGTTAGTTCATGGAGCCTGGTGCTGCAACAGTTTTCAGACAAACTTCATCTTTGGCTCAACATCTATGGCGTCATTTTTGTGCCACTGAACCGAGTGGGAAGTGGGAACGATGTGGATCATTTAAACTCGCACACGCTCAATTAAACCCTGTCTGCCGCGCTCAACAACGTATCCGAGCTCAGCTTCTTCTCTGCACGCGCTCGCCTCTGTCTCTAATTAACTGATGTTATTTAGCTGCTTCTTCACTGGACTCTTTGTTTAGCATCTTCTGATTGGATGGTGAAGTCACATGATTAGAGAGGATGGAAACCCCAGGCAGCAGCACTCAGGCTAAACAGCTCAATAAGGTTTATTTATTTTACTTTTATGGGAAAATTGTTGCCAGTTTACGAAGTGAATGATGGTAAACTTTCGGTTTATCAGCCAGACCCAGTCTAGGGTTAATAAAACTCCTAAAACTCAGCTCTGCTCAGGCACAAGTAGAAGAACAAGTAGAGCCTCCAGCTGGTGGGTTGAACTGTGGCTGACATCAGGGAGAGAGAACGATGTTCACCAGAACAGACGGATGAAGATCTTGAACTGGATCAGCTCAGAGGAAGGACGTCCACACGATACCAGACCTTGATGCCAAATGAAGGCGGTCCTGAACCTCTGCAGGAAACCGCTGTGATTGGTAATGAGGCTACAGCTCGGTGCTACAGAGAGACCAGAGAGGTTGGAACCATCTTAGAAGCTGGAGGGTGAAGTCATGTCGCTGCTGAGGACAGAGCATGACAGCGGAGCGTTTAAAGACCAGCGTTGGTGTCGGTCTTTGGAGAAAAAAACTGGAAATGTTCCTTTGTTCTAGTGACGCTCTCCATGGTGCTGAACATCCGATGGCTTGGAGGTGATCAGCTTCACCTGATAAACCATCTTCAGTTTGTTTTCTGGACTTTTATAGGAAGCATTTAGGAATATTTTGATTAGTTCGTCTTGATTCGCATCGTTTGTTGTTCAGAGGATTTTTGGTTGTATTTGCAGGATTGTTGTCTTTTTGACAGCGCTGGGTGTTTGCTCCTGAAGCCAGAGCTTATGCTAAAATATAATGTGGTGCTGTTATAGAATGTGGTGCTTTCTTCCGTCTTCTCCTTTAATGCCGAAGGTCTTCACAGCTGAGTAAAGTTTGAACCAATCTGTTTCATTTATCTCTACCTGGATGTTCCTGCTTTGTTTTAGACAAACTGACCTTAAACCAACCAACCACAGAGTAACATGTCTCACTCAGAGCTACTGGAGAAATTCAGATTTTAGTTTGTTTTTATTCTGTGTTGGGCTGATTTCCTCATCCATCCTTGTTGGTACAAAGTATTCAGGAGGATCCTCTTTATGTTTAGATGAGTTCATGTAACTAAAAGCACCGAAGGTTTGTCTGATCACTGCAGGACTGGAGGCTGACGGCCTTGTTCTCTGTTTATGTTAAACCAGTTTATAAGGAAGCTTTATGTTGGCAATGCTGCCATTCTTGGTCTGATCTCTCTAGAATGGAAAGTTTTAATAATATCTACAACATACATAGATTATTCTTTTTAATGTTTCTATGACTGCTGTCTCATCAAATCCTACCTGAAGACCTAGAAATGATAGTTACAGAAATCCATATGAAGAAATAAGGCGCTACCTTCTATAATGTGATAAAATGATCATTTCTCTTCACATCTTGTCTCTGCTCTCTGGTTCAGACATCACTGCAAAGGAGTTCATAGAACTGAGGGGGAAGCAGCGCAGCCGTTACGAGCTGTTGGTGGACTTCCTGTCTGAGATGCTCTCCGTTCCCCCTGATGAGGTTAACATCTTCAGCCTTATGGATGTGAAGGAGCGAATGTTGGACGTTCGCTTTGCTGTCAGCGCCGGCTCCTCCTTCCTCCAGCCGGAGAAAATGCATGGCTATCTGTCTGCACACAAACAAAAGGTAGGTTGCTTTCTATGTCCTGTAGCCTTTCATCCACACTGACACTCCTGGTAAACACAATAACATCTTGTCAGACTGACTGTTTCGTTGGGCTCACTGCTCTCCCTGTTGACGGCTCTGCCACCTGAGTGGCACTCACATAATCAAGTCTACTGCTCAGAGTAAGTGCACTCTCTACATGTAGGTGCAGGTTGACAGAGCCTTAAAAGTGTGGCTCTGCTCCATGCAGCTGCCTTCTGTCGAGAGCAGCAGCTGTAGCTTCAGCTACTGCTGGTAATGTGTTTATTACTCCCCTTCAAGGGTCAAAAGGTCTTTTACCAAAAGTCAATCCCCTATTTTGCATGGCCCTGTATCACATGGTGTTTCCTTTAAGGTAGAGTCTCCCTTATAGTCTGCCTGCGTGAATCACTGAAGGCTCTGGGAACCATTAATAAGCTTGAGTTGTGAATGGAAACATGTAGTCAGAAATAAGCTGTGTTCTGGGGATAAATGTGAAGCGTTTAGCATTTGAGATCACAGTCTGTGATCCTGAGATCCACACAGCTGCTCCTCCACCGGCAGCATCTCCTCAAACACCTGGAAAATAACACTCAGGTTATTTAAATGGTTTGGATTTTCGTTTTTGCATTAAAGTTAAGGAAATTTGAGCCGTTTTTTTTTTTTGGTACCCATTAAAAAGAAATTTGCACCAAAACTACATTAAAGGACATTAAGGAAACGTAACAAATCAAACAAGATTGAGTACAGAAAGCAAAGAGCTGCTACTGGCTGCGGATCATCCTGTCCTCCTTTCTACAGCTCAGACATGCAGTCATTGATTCCATTCAATTTATTTTAGATTATTTTTATGCTCAAGTTACAACACCTGTCATCTTACCTTTTCTATCTCTGCTTCTGTCTCCTTGAACCCCAGTCTTCCTCGGCAGATGGCCACTCACACTAAGCCTGGTTCTGCTGGAGGTTT
>JAUZNJ010028038.1:0-16371 GCA_034780135.1 Jordanella pulchra
GAGATGAATGGAGTCTGGTGTGCTACTGCTTGGGTGGAAAGAAAACCAGCAGCCACACGGCCCTTTCTGGAACCAGTCTGACACCCCTGGTTTAAGACCTTTGGGTCCTCTGGAAAAAAGGAAACAAAAATGCATATAAATACATAATGTGCTGTGATATGGGTCACAGGCATGGAGCTTCCATCATAATTTCCCTTTACTCCTAGATTTCTTTAAACTACATTAATATTTTGTTAAAGTTATTTATAATCATTTAGATAATATTAAAAATGCCTGAGTGGCAATTACCTAAAATAAAATGAGTTTCATTGCAAGCAGAGTCTACTCTTTACTAGATCAAATTCAAAGTATCTATGAGCACCCATAAAAAAAAACCAAAAACAAATTTTGTGAAAGAAATGTGCAGAATAGGTTTAATTTTGAATGTTTACTTGTCACAGTATAAACTGAAAAAAGAGTAGTACTCAGTGTGAGGCCTGATGCATTCATAATGAAAGTTTCTAACGACCAGCTCTAAAACACTGCATTGCATTTGAAAACTATTTAGCATATCTTTTACTTTCCGTTTGCACATCTTGTAAATCTAAAGAGAAACATTAACTGCTCAAAGATGTAATAAAAGATTCATCTCATTTGACTTCTTTCTTTTTGGCCTTTGGATTTTATTTAAGATCTAGTGACAAGAACCTCTTCGTCCCATGAAGGAGATTCGAGACATCTTCAAACTATATGTCTATAAATCTAATTACAGTGCTTAAAAAAAATGTAGCATTGTTAATATTTGTTTAGGTATCTTTTATATGAAATTGCTTGTGTATTTTCAGAGGCTATATTTAGTATCACCTCAGTAAGTCATTACAAGTTGTGTACAGTTTTGGTTAACTTTTTAGACTGGATGTCTTTCCTGATGTGTCACACTGGTCCTCTGCATTACAGGCAAAGATTTAAACCACTTCACCATGGGAACTTAAGCTATCTTTAATAGCTTTCTTTAATTTGATGGAGAAGAAGACATTTTGAACCGATTAATTTTTGTACATTTAATTTACTACAGTTTATTAACACTATTTTTACTGATGGTGAGCCAAGGTCCCCATCAAGAAATTATACCTACTTCTGTTTCTGGATAAACAGGGAGAATAATCTGATATTAAAAACTCCTTTCTTTCCAGTTTCCTGAACTCTGAACTAACACATTGCTTTGGCCATTTTAGCAATCCTACCGTTACCTGCCAGCTTGCTTCTTTGTTGCTGGAGACCAAGCCAAGAGCCACAAGCTTTCTCCAGGGACCATATAACCTACCTCTTGTCCCTTTTATTGCTGCATTTGCTGCCATGCCAAGGCGAAGCACACAAACAAACCAACGCGCTGCTTGGAGGAGGTCTGCGCTCTCCGAGTGCTTTTCTAGTTCAGAAATATTTTTAGGAGACTTTTAAAAAATTTACATCACTGGATCCAAGTGGCAAATCCCCTTTTAATAATATTAATCAAAAATATTGATACACCACGGATATGTATTTTTTAGGAGCAACAAGCTTTGTAGTGTCCATGGATATGTGGAAGAAATGCATCAGTAGGTCAAAATAATAAGTGTAATGATTCCTGGCACTAGTGCTGATCTAATTCGGTATTCAACACACCATTTAGCTCCGCCCTGTTTCCAACCAGTCTCCCTCAGATTCACTAGCTTACCTCACTATATAATCAGCTCTCAGACCAGTCACTAGTGTCAGATTATTAAGAGCCACTGGCGAGTTTAATACAGCATTCCTGCTACCTGTCTGCCTGCCTGATTCTGCCTCCTGATTTTCTGAGCCTGCCTGAACCCTATCGGTCCTGTCATAGTGTGCTTTTGGATTTTTGAACAGTTTTCTGTGCCCTGACCATACCTTCAAGAAGTTCTGGTTGCTTACTCTGATGAATCCCTTCTGACCTGCAGCAGTTTCACATCTCAATAAACTGTTAAAATGTCTCTTGATGTTCTGGTGGAATTCTGGGTCTTCAGTTTTCTGGTCATTATAATGCTGCTATCCTGATTTATAATTTTTGCTGATTTTCCTTTGTATTCATTTCTTATTTTAGTTTTCTGGTGAGTTCTAGTAGTATTATTGAAGAGAGTAATTATTTTTAACATAGATTTTTTTTCATTTAGTAAATTTCAGCCTAGATAAAGTGCACTTATCTGTAATTCTTTAATATAAGTGATCTGCTATCTCCAAGGGCCATCGCTGAATTATTCCTTGTGATGTGATCTCCAAGCTTAACAAATTTTCAATTGATTTGTCAGCTGAATGTGTTTCACAAGTTAGTGAGTGATGTCAAAAATAATTCATATGTAGTGTGCGGTAAATACTGTTTTGTTCCCTCATGTAACATTTTTATTCTCCATCTGTCTTGCCTTTTATTCCCCGTTGAATGTAGGAGAGATGGCAAGTACAGTCATAATGAGCAAAAAGTAAAAAAGGAAAAAGTTATTCTATCGAGTTACCACATGCTTGGAGTCTGGCCACAATCTGTGTACAAAATAAGCCAAATTCCTTCACGAACTGCCAGACAACACTTTCTGCCTCTGCCCAGTTCCTGCTGCTGCTTAATGCCCAGGGCCTGTGTGAACTCCGATGGCTAACTTGAGAACTCAAATGTCGGCTCTGGTGCTTTTGGTGGATTAATATGATGACAAACAGAAAAAGGAAGCATTTCCCTCATTCTTTTTTACACAACATATAAAAAAGAAAATTTAAATATATAAATAAATGTTTATGTTAGGACATTTTCCAAAGTGAAAATAAAGTTGAGATTCTATAAAGCAAAACTCTGTAGGTTTTATGCCTCCTATTACCTCAGTTTGAGATATATTACATTATTTTAAAAGTTAATATACAACACTTCCTCATGTGCATCAAAGCTGCCCCTCTCAAAAACGTGTCTATGTAACTTGACAGGATTGGATTCCTCATTGAATTAGTCATATGAATTAAAGCAACTCTTCTCTGCTGTCTGAGCTTTACTAAACCCAAGAGTTAAATAAGCTAAAAGTTGTTTTAGGCACCAAACAGATATGAAACTTACCTGATGAAACACATTTTTAAATCTGAAAAATCTGAGTGTGTATCTTTGATTTGTTTTTTGTAAACAATAAATGTGTTTAATAGAAAACATTATTTGGTAAGCAAGTCTTAGATATAGGTGATGGCTAATTGAAGAAAAGATACTTCTTGAGTGTTTTGTGCAGGTTTAAAAATCATTGGATCATCGCTGTAGACTTGGATGTTAATATCTGGCAGAAAATGTGTGATGAAGGATGATTTCTAATGATACATATAGTACAACAGCTTTGTCGGTGGTATTTTATTAAAAAGATTGTAAGTTGTAGGAATAGTATCATACACAATAATGGTTCTGAGTCCGCTTCTGGTTTCATAATATAATAAAAAAATATACCATACTCAAATCACCACAACTGTCAGGGATACATAACATGGATACCACAATCACACTCCAGGTAAGGATGAGACATGAAGGAACTGTGCAAATACAGATGTCATAGCTTGCACATCACAAGGGGACGAAGACAGAAACAAGAGACAGGGGTCCCATGTGTCCTCCTCCCCGCTCATCCATTAGCAACCATTTGTAAACCTAGAAGCCGTGACAACGGGGGCCTCAGCGTTGGCCTACACATTGTTGCATTGTTAGCAATAGTCTGAGCCAAACAGAGCATCTAAATGAGGTGAGAGTTTTGTAGAAGACCTTTCTCTGATCTCATCCATCTTCTGTGCCCATGACAGCTGAGCTGCTACATTATAAGACAGTGAGTGAGGAGCCTGTAGTTTCTGTGCCCTGTATGCATCCAAAAAAGAAACGCACAAAAGATAAACCTGACACTCAAGGCCCAAGCTTTATCTCTTGTGGCACCAAGCAATGCAAGTCAGAAATAAGTTTCAAATGGATGCAGTTCTAATGGGAACAGCAAAAAAAGGAAAGTCTCAAAAGTGTCAGACAAGGGAAGAAAAAAAGTTTAATTCTTTCTCCTTATATTACTACTATCCTACCTTCTCAATCACAGTCTTCAACCATCTGATGAGCTGGCAGCCATTATTATCCGAATATGGTTCCCATGTAGAACACCGATGTAGTCATTATCCTCTACTGAGTATCTTATTATCATCATTGGCAGTAGTCATTACTTTCCTGATCATATCACCTTTGTCCTGAGAGAAAGGAATATAAAGGGGGCAAAGCTGGTGAAGGAGAGAGGACAGATATAACAGACTGAGCAGGTGCCTAATAAAATGGTGTTACAGCAAAAGAAAAGTTCTGTCAAAAAAAGACGAAAGAAGACAGAAGAGGGTAAAAAAGGGTTGGGATGAAAGAAAACAGAAGAAAACTCAAGAGAAAAAGAAAGGTGATGTGTTACATGCAAGAAGGAGTGGGAGGGGAGAGGGATGGGAAAAGAGAAGGAGGTGGACAGAAACAATAATAGCCTTGTCTTATCACTGTACAGTGATAAATTCCCCTTCTTGTTGGGGAGTCCAAGCCCAAGCTGGAGCAGTGCCAGATGACAAACCACTTCCACCCTGCACAGCAGCCCGTTCTATTTAGGGGACAGGCAGCTCATGAAAACCATCTGGATCTAGATTTGTACCTCTTCAGTGGTGTCAGCTTCAGATCTGTTGACACAGATTTAGCCTGCCAGCTCTAAAACTGCCCTAAACTCTGACAACCTTCAGGTGATCCCCTTACCTTGCCAGCAGATGAATTGTCATGAGATTTGTGAATTCACAAACTCCTGAAAATACATCTAGCCAGAAGCAAAACAGATACATTAGCCTCAACACAGAAATGTGGACCAATGAAATGCAGTGACATGTATGACATCAATGTGTCAACCAGGGACGGAGAGCTAAAGCAAAACAAAGATGGCTGTGCTGGTTTTAGCTGGAATACCCTCTAATAATTCACTGATTCATCAGTGATTCATTAGTTATCTCCGAATGTTATACGGCACAGCTACTACTTGACTTGTAGCTTGACTTACCCAGTTAGTAAAAAACTTAACAAACACTTAACAGGAGGCCCTCCAGATGGATATGTGTAGTTTCATTTAAATTCTGCACAGTATCTATCAGGCTTACTGTATGCCAGGTTAGTGATCCCCTCTTGTTATTGGTGAATGTCTTTGCCACAATTCTGCAAATAATGCAGCCAAATGTAACAGAACCATTCAAACTGTCAAAAGTTGGTAAATTGTTACATACATATGTTACTGACTTCAGGTTTTCTTGAGCTCAAGTTCTCCAAACAGTACAGAAAAAAACTATCCATAAAGAGATAATAGTTTGAAAATGAATGATAAGACTTTCTTGTTTATGCATCAAAGTATTACCATTAAAACAACTCATTCATTCATTGTTTTTCTCTCCCAAGCAACAAACTCCAGTTCATTTAAGTCAGAAGAGTTATATATGCCCCTGGGGTCTTCTTACAATAAGCATGCCCAAAATAACTACCAGAATGGGGTGTCCAGAGCCAATATGAGCAGATGCCAGGACCACCTCAACTGATTCCTTCTGATGCAGCGGAGCAGCAGCTGTGCTTCAAGCTCTCCTAGATTAGCGAGCTTACACTATCTCTAAAGCTGAGCCCAGCCATCCTTGACAGTTTATCCACCTTTATCCCCTATCCTTTTATTTTTGTCCTTATCTTTACGTTGTGGCTATATGCGTAAAAGGTAGATTATTAAACTACATGTTGGTTGATTCATTTATAAACTGAAAATTACTTGAATGTTGATGCACTTGTTGAGTGTGGAAAAAAAATAAAGAAATACATTTTCTGTTTTTGATTTTCCTAAAGGAGGCTAAAGGTAACTTTCTGAAGTTATGTCTGATACCGTTGATTGGAGCAAGCACAGTATGTTTTATGAATGGATTCAAAAGATACAATAAGATAAAGAACCCTTATTAAGTTATATAAAACCGGAATAACATTGATACATAAATTCTAATGAGAATTCATTCCCTCCTATACATGCCAAAAAGATACTTATTCTTTTACCATCATACAAAATTCTCTCTAGCTTTAATCCTGAGTGAGTCACCAAGGACAGTGAGCTCTAAAAAGCCGGACAAACCACCAAGCAATTAATATAAGCTCCAGCAAGTTTTTTGAATTTTGTTTCTTCTGTCTGTTTACTCATTCCCATAGTCTTACAATGGGTAAATTATTCATGGTTTTCCATTTTGGATCAACAAGTGACAGAAAACACTGGGTTTGCTGCACATCCTCAGGCAAGAAAATTCACTCAGGCTACAGCAATAACAGTTATGTTGTTCATATTCAAACTCGTAATATTAGTCTTACTGCAAGAAATGCAGAAAACAACACACCTGCTGTTTTTTTGTAATTTTTTTTTTTCTGTTTTTGCTGCTTTCACCTTCATCTCATTGGCTTTTTTTCAATGATGTGCTTCCACCATCTGTTTGCTAAACAATTCAGTATACGAACTTCAGCCATTTTGGTGCATTTAAAAGCATAGATCTTCAACAAAAGTGGTAAGAGTTTTGTCTTTTTTTTCTTTTGTTGTTCACCCAGAGAACCCTGTGTGGGAGTTTTTAGTTGATAATGTTCTTTATCAGGTTTAAGGAGGAATGCGTTATTAAGGAATGGTATTCAGCAAGGAAAAACAAAAACGCTGCAAGCATAATAATATGAAAATCTAAGTTTTTTACACAGATATAGAAAGGTGGATAAGGCTAACTGTTGAAGGATTTCATGCTGATAATCATACTGTTTGTTTATCAAGTATGAACAATACCAAGTGGGACGCATTTTGGCAGATGGCTGTACGCGCACTGCCACCCTGCTTTGGCCTTATAGAGGCTCTCATTGATTATAACTGCAGCATATTTACTGCAGAATTTGTAGCAAAGTGGAGGAGAGATGAAAACTTTGTAAATTGGGGTGAGGGACATTGGAAAAATAAAGCTGGTATTGTTTATCAGAAAACACCTGTGGTAACCCACTCACTATTAAATATTCTGGTAGCTTCTCTGCTAGATTCCCATATTCTTTGAAAACAGATTTAAGATGGGCAGAAACCGACTGCAAATTCAGAGAGACAAATGCAGTGTTTTGCTGTCAACACACGTCATCCCTTTTAGATGTGTGGAATAAAGTGGACTCATGAAAACAGCTTGAGAACGACTGGTTGTTGCAAAAATGTCTGGTAAAGCATAAATGAAAAGAAAATAAGAGAAAAAAATTCCAGTCCTAAACATTACAATAGTAGCTTTGTGAACTACATTTATGTTTGCCATCATGTATTTGAAATCTAATTGTAAAAACACCACTAAGCTAAAAGTACCTGCAGGGCACAAAAATGCCTGTTTAAAAACAATTTGGTCAGATATTAGTCAAAAATGGATCTGTTAATAAGTGCATTGGAACAAAAAACATGGAAAAATACAACAATAAGTTAGACATGAGTCAGCACTCAAATAAAGTTTACTTTATTTTGCCAAAGACAATATCAGTAATGTCTGATATTGAGTTAAATATCACTAAATAGTGTATAAAGGATCCATGGGTCACTCTTTCAAAGAACGAGAAGCATCACATGATGCTGTTTCTAAACAGTCTGTGTCATGAAGCAGTTAGTAATCTTGATAATATTGTGACTATGTATCGGTTACAAAACAACAGGCTACATGGGTGACTTTTCCCTGTGCTTTAGTGTTTTGTTTAGTCTGTCACATCTATCGAAAAGGCATTGCAGGAGCTAACGTTAATGTTCTCTTTGTGGATGCTTTTATTTTTTGGGTGGATCAGTGTTTCATTGTTTTACTATTTCTCCCTTCTGTACAAAGCCATTGGAAAGTAGAGTTGCCATTAACAATTTTAATATGTTCTTTTTTGTTCAGTACAGTACAGTACAATTGCCCCAGTAGTGCTTTGCTTAGCTGCTCCTCCTTTTTAATTGGAGATACTGAAAGAGATGCAGATACTATTACCTTCCATGGAAAGTACCTTTGGTCAGCATTCTGGGTTTAGCAGTGTATCTTTCCTCATTGGAGTCGTTTATGGGGGTGTTGCTGACGTTGATGAAGTATACTATATTTTGTTTATCTTTTCCAAAGGAAATCCACCCAACCACCACCAATAAGTTTTAGTTTCAACTAGTTTTCACAAGTGTAAAAACTGTATATTTGGGTCTTTCAGCTCATATTATGGCACATTTTACTGTACTTGCACATTGAAATTTAGGTTTAGTCCATCAGTTTATTTTAAGATTTGTCTTTTTAACATGTTCAAAATGGTAAATTTGTAAATATTCAGGAAAAGTAATTTTACCTCACACTAGCCACTTATGTTTGTTTGTTCTTAGTCCCAGTTACATTAAAAGGGATGGGGAAAAAAATGTTTTAACAAGCATCTAGTTCTGCATGTACATATGTGAGAAATTAAGAAGCAAATGTACCATTTTAACTATTAACATTTTCTTTAGATGAGGGAGTTCTACTAGAAAGAGTGGACAATGCAATACAATCATTTCTGTGTCATTAATTGAACAGATGTCCCACTGGTTCAGTGCCTGAGCAAAGATAGGGCTTTAATCAATGCATTTTTCCACTGAATTGTAGAAACTGCAATGTGTCTATGCATGGTGTCAGAGTACCCCAGGCTCACTCTGCAAGACGAACTCTGCTTGGCTTCACAATGACAGATGCACTGTATGTATTCCAAAGGCTAAAGCCAATTAAAAGATTTACCATCAAAATACTGGTTGGATTGCAGTAAGCGATTCACTCATGCTAGATTACACTGACCTATTTAAGGTTTTTACAATAGGTGTCAGAATATTCAAGACTTCGTTCTCTGAAGATTTTTTTATTTGCATAAACTTGGATTTTATTTAACACTACATTATGCTTCTAATAGTCAGAAACTCCATCCAAGCTACCCTTTACTTTCCCTACCAACTCATTCTAAGATAGTGGGAATAGGATGAAAGAAAAGGCTGATGGTTTTGTAATAAAATTAAACTCTAAACATTTACGTTGGCAACAGATGTTTATCATATAGTAACCAGCTACCAAATATGTCCCTTTTATAAGGTTCTACATAATAGTGATAAAAAGAGGAGCCGTGACTTACCTCTGACCATTTTATAATGTATCATCACCCGTTTGAACTCTTTTCTCCACACAGCTACTCATGGCTCAAAGGACAGTATAATCAATATTTATTTTTGACCTCTGTAAACACAAAGCTCTTATTATTGTAAAGCATTAAACTAAAATATCATTTAGGATTCCCTTTCATATACAGAACGTTGTGCTGAAAAGGGAACGAGTCTCTTATATTTTAGTAAAATAGAACCCCTTTCTTTCCTTATGCTGCAGCACAGTCTGTGTGGACAATTGGACTCATCTCCCTGGGCAACCAGTAATGCACCCTGTAGGAGGATTTAATGCTAAAACCCTTTGCCTTGAGCAAACACCCTGAACTGAGCATAAGCTGGAGGTAGAGGAATGCATTTTGACGTGTTACTCTTAGCAATAGTAACTACAACATCCTGTTTTCTATGTACACGAATAACAACCTTTTCTAACAAATGTTCTATAAAAAAACAGACTTCAAAGAGTTCCAGACCTAAATTCCCAGACCTCCCAGTCCTTTTCAAAGGTGCAGTGCAAAAGTCTAAAAGGTAAATATGACTTTTTCATTTCTTTTCCATCCATGCCTTTACAATTGCCCGTTGTGTAAAATGACTTTTCCTCTATTTACCGGAGTTGTCTCTGTAGGCTCCATTAGTCAGTTCATGAGAGAATGATTCGGGCATTATTCACTGGGTGTGTGAACGTGTGCTGAAGTGCTGCACACTCTCCTTCACCTGGCTATTTTGTTGAGTCTCAACCTGAGCAAAAGAATATGGGTGACTGTTTTCAAAGATAGATTACAAAAGACCAGCCACAGGTGCACCTCAAACCCCTTCACAGACTCCACACAAGAGTGCAAAAAAAACCTTGTGACAAAAAGGGCCAAATTTGAGTCTGATTGGCAACGGAATGAGATGAGTTTAAATTTTGGGGCAGCTGTCAAGAAGGAGGGAGCTCAGATCTGCACTAGGAATGGCCCTCTTTTAGCTAAAGAGCCAAGATGCTCCATTCATAAAAATCTCCATCTTTATAACCTTCTTACCTCATTAGATATCATACCTCTAAACAAAAGACCTGTGCATTGCAGCTGCAGGTTGTGTTGCTTTTCCTCTTCCAACATGTATGTGCACAACAATGGGGTCATTTCAACTTGTCACTTGACAGGGCAATAGGTTGCTTTTTAAGTGATGTAACATAGCATAGAGGGCAGGAAGTAATGTTGCTATGCATCAGCCGTATGAAAAAAATGCATCTGTTATGTGATGTTAATGGCTGCTTCATTTGTTCTAACAGAGAAAATGTTTATTATTTAGTGCCAAAGGCTTTTGGTTGATATAGTGAAAAAAAGTAAAAACCTCAAAGAAAAACGCTGGAAAAATTGGATTTTAAATCTACCGGTGATTGGGTGTAGCGGAGTTTGCTAATGCTTGTCTCTGCAGTGGCTACTTCATCAGCAGTAGGTAACTCCCTGACTTGTTTTTTTGTTGTTGTTGTTGTTGAGGTTGTTGTTAAATGCTCATTTGCTTGTTAATTACTGTTGAGCTACTATAAGTCCAATATGGAGTTTTTCAGGTTTTAGCCTGCATGAGCTCTCTGGAAAATGTCAAGTAGGTAAACTGGGCTCCAACAACTTGATCAGATTATAAAATTATTCACAGCATTCACTTTCTAGAGGCCTCTTTTTTCTTCATTTTATTTATTCTTGGAATTTGCCAAAAATAAAAACATGTATAATTCTTAACATTATATAATTAGAAAGATTGGATGACCTTTCCTATATTTTTCTGAGCTATAAACTGTGGGCATAGAGTCAAAGGGTAGAATAATCTATAGAGATCACAAACATGCAAGCTGTTTGACCTGACCTAAAAGCTATTGCAGTAGCTAAGTGCTTAATTCCATCTTTTCCTCTTCTTTTACATTTACCAAAGGAAGCAGAAAAGTGTAAGAAATTGATTTGAATGTTGAATATTGTGGAAAAACTACAGAAAGGACATCAATGCCAGAAACAAAAGCCTTCTTTGCACCATGTTAACTCTCCTAAAGAAGTCCTCTTTTAAAAAGGATATGCAAAAGCAAATGGGCATTCAAACGCCCAACAACAGAGCAGTGTAGGAGACAAGGGGTTGCAAAGACTGACTGTTATTGTATCTTAACACTTACTATGCATGGAGCAGAGGGAAAAGGTGGGCACAGGCCCACGCCACAGGGCACAGAAATGACAGCGATGAAAAGACAAAGGCATGTTGTGCTCTAGTCGCATACACGCTTGCTTTCTACAAGCATCCAATGCAAGAACAGTTGACTCTGAAAAAATATGAAGGTGTTTCAAGATTATGAATAACAAGCACAAGACAAACAAAATGAAAAGGAGCAAAGCAAACAGTAAGAGACAGAGAAACAAGGAAGAGGCTTCCACAAGCTAGCAAGAGACAAGAAAGGACACTGGCAAAAAATAATGAGATGAGAAAGACGGTGACCTTAATCAACAACTCACCGGAATGTACACGTATCTGGATACACACACCAACACAAGTAAACAAAGAAAAAAAAAACCTTTAAAACTAGTCATTGTGTGTTTGTTTGCACAGCCAGAATCTTGGTTTCATTACAAGCCTATTTCCACCAACTAATACCCAGACAGGAGCTGGTGATAAGGAATGTACACACTTCTCCTTCGTACACAACATCTCATTTTGGGAGAGGAAATTGGAAAGAAGAGGAGAAAGGAGTAGAGCACACAGAGGTTAGAGGGACAGTGAAAGTACCGGGAGGAGCAACAGCGAATGGATGTTTGAGGACAGATAAGACTGGTGCACTTCAGGAAGAGTGTACATCTGAGAAAGAAAGATGAGAGAAAAAGGAAGAGCAGCTCTGGACGGACGGGCGGACGGACGGACGGACGGACGGACGGACGGGCGGACGGACGGATGTTCCAGACTATAAGGAACAATGAAGGTTTGTCTTTCTCTGAACTGTCCAACCAAATCGATGAAATGTTATAAAAGAGATTCAGAAGGAGTTCAGGGTTGTTTCCAAGTTAAGGCTGAAACTTTTACAACAGTGTTTTTTAAGACAAAAAATGAGTAATGAAAATTTTTATTAAAACTTTTTTTGAAAGCACTAGAAAAATCAGGGGGTGACCAGTTACACTGGACGTCACTAAGGTATATCAGACTAAAAGAGGGGCTTAATAAAAATACATTTCACACCTTTTGGTTTAAAAAAATGAATTGTATCTATAACAACAGTAAAGTCATTTGGACTATAAATTAAAAGACAAACTGAAGTGAGATTAATTGCTGAAAAGTTATTTCTTGCTAATCCTGTAAGTGGTTTCAGCTTTTTTACTTCAAGAGTATTCAAAGTGCAAATATTTTATACTTGACTTATTTGCTTTGAGATCTAACCAGAGATCATATGCATATCACTCAGACTGAGACCGTGGAAATCGGTTTGTAATGATGTTTACAGCATCAATACTTCGGATTTTGGAAAACAAAAGACACTTAGACAGAACGGAAGGGGAGCTGCACGTGCCAACTGACAGGGACGTGACACCAGCTCTGCTAAAACTACTCAAAGGCAAAAAAAAAAAAAAACAAGTAGGGTGGAGGCAAACAGAGCAGCAAAAATGCACGTGATGATCATTGCTTGGGACAAGAGGCCTGCAGCGCTTACACTTCTGCCTGCATTGAGGGTCACAAGAAAACACTGGAGAGTGCTGTGACAATTTTACTTCTAACACAAACTAAAATCACTATTAGCTCCGTAAGGGGAAATGACTAATGCCAAAATCCTGCCGGGAGCAGCTCTACGTCTGACTTAGAAGATCACTGAAATTACTCACTTCAGAGTATCTAGCCATAAGGAACTCAGTTTGTATTTAAATCATAAACAAGGCCAAACAAGCAAGAAAGATAGCAAACACACACGTCCACACTCCTCAGGGTTCTTGCTGTTGGCATGAAAACACACAGCATGATACACAAGGACAGAGGAAGAGTTTAAACACAAGCAGAAACATCGTATACATTTTTCTTAATTAAGGGACGATAAAAAGTAACATATAAAATGACAGTAACAACTATTCTTTCATTATCTGGTATTACCAAAATTATACATATGCCAGAAACAAAAAAGAAGCAACTTGCATACCTCAAACAGATTGCTTCCATGTATGACATAAGAAAACGTAAATATAAAAAACTAGGTAAGATATTAGGAGAAATGTGCTTATCAGTCACAGAGCAAATGCATAACAGCATGTAAAGATTAGGAGGAGAGTTTTCTTTATCCACAGTAGATACAGCCTTTTATGACAGGAGCTGAAACTCAGCAAGGCAAAACCCATAACTCCAAAAGCAACATAAAAGCCCAGTTGTAGTTTAGATCTACCCTAAGAGACAAAGCCTTGAATTTTTGGCCGATTTTAGGTCATTTGATAAAACTAAAATCTGTTTACACTAGCTTGGTCATAATGAATCTGGTTACATTTTGAAAAACAGATGAAAGCTTGCAATCTTGAAAACACAATCTTAACATTAAAGTATTTTTGTGTGGGTGTGCTTGTTTTTTGCAGCACAAAACACTGGTGAAATTCACATAATACATGGAATCCTGAGGACAAAACATAAAGTGGAAATGGTGAACAGAAGTTGCGCCATACCACGGAAAACACTCACGAAAAAGCCTAAGATTTGTAACGTTTTGTAGTTGTCATCAAAAAAACATACAAGCAATAGGCAAATCTGTAAACACACACACAATCTCATCACCTTAAAAATATGTGCACAGATGAAAAGGTGTGAGCAAGCAAGGCAGTCTCCTTTTAGCTTTAATTAATTACACCAGCTCTTTAAAACATAACTGTTTGGTTCATTTTCATGGCAAAGAGACAATAATAATTTTGTAAATCCTAACTAAAAGAAGAAAGGTTTAGTCTCATTTAATGTTAGACACTGGTAAAAAAAAATTCTACTACAAAAGTAAACTGGCTTGTTTAATAAAAAGGACAATTATGTAATTGTATATTTTAACTGCTTTGTGTGTAATTAGATAAAGAAAATATATAACACTGGAGAGAGAAAAAAAGGCAAATAAAAAAAACATTTTTAATGAAATGATATGCTGTGGATGAATGAATTCCTACTGAAAAAAATTCAATTTTCATCCAACAGCCTTCCCCATCTGCTCAGGGTGTATAAAGCATCCATCACCGGGTCTAATGGTGGTTCGATACTGTCAAAAGCAACCTCTCAGGATGAATAGCACGCCTTCTCACCATCATAGACCATGCAGGTTCTTGACTTTAGAAACCAGGTCAACTCTTCAGAAGATGAAGAAGGGCCCCTGAACATACCTGCAACGGCAAGCCATACAAGCAATAGGCAAATCTGTACACACACACACACACACACCCACACACAAACACACACACTGACTTGCTTAGCAAATTATAACTTTACTCTAGTCTGCAATCAAAAGCATGAACAAAATGCCAAAACTGAAATCAAACTAGGGGTAATTTTCTGTTAATGCACAAGAGACCCTCTGATAAAGCTCCAGCGTATCTACAGTTTTTCTCTCAGTTGAAATGAGATGGAAGAAAAGATGACATCTTACTAAATGCCTTTAGACAATCAGGGAAAGGAGATCCACCATTATTATCATCATACGGCTTTAGGGTGGGATTACAGCTTGTGCCAGCCAATTACATTGAAGCTACGATTGTCAAGATTTGGCAATCTGCTCTGTGATTCCTCAGGCAACTGTGATAAAAACAACTGGTCAGAAGCTCCTGGCTAACTTGAAGGGGTGATTACAAAGGAAAAAATAGAAAGGAAGAGGAGGAGGAGGCTAGAGAAAAGATTGGATCATTTGCTTATCTCCAAAAAGTAAAGAGGAAGCAAGAAGTAAAAAGAAAATCTGTTTGAAACCTTTCTGGGACACCAATGGTCCCCAGGATAAATTAGACAACAAAAGAGGGTCCAACTCAAGCAGCTTGCTGACTGACATATTTCAGATTTTCCTTTAATACTATCATAATATTAAAATGGCTGGCAGGTAAATAAACTATCTTAGGTATGCATTTATTAACACCTTAAAACGTACTCTAGCTCTGCCAAAAACACTCAGAAATTTGGACCAATCCTGCTATATCTCTCTTGATGTCTCTCAAACTTACAAGGATCAACGTTGTCTACCTGCTGTGTGAATCTAAGAGGGATCCAAGAATATTGAGATTTTATATAGGGCAGGTTTATTTTAATCGCTTACAGAATCCCTGTATGTTAGTTTCCAGATAGAGAGACCAGTCTGTGTAGAAAGGCAGTGCAAATAAAATGTTAACTGCTAAATAGACATGATGAATCTTGTTTGTGTGAAGAAAAAAAACAGCATAAATCTCAAGTGTATTTCTATGTATACTCAGGAATGTCATAATGGTTTTAAAAGGAATGTGAGTAGCAAGTGGAAATAAAGGCAGTAAATGAAGTTTGTATTATAAAATACAAAACTTCACAAAAAATGCTGGGTTTGGGTTATTAGAAGAAGATTTTATTAAAAACTGGATAGACCACTGACTTTCTGTATTAATTCAGCAATGTTTTGAATGTTGGTTTTGAAAAAAAACTCACATTTTTCAAACTGCATTCCTATTCCTTAAAGATACAATGTTTTTCAGGGACATCTAATGTTTAGACTGCAGCAACCTGAACCACCCCCCCGCACTGACCCTCCCCTCCAACAAGATGGAGGCCGTCATGGTACAAAATGGCTTCTGTGACATTGCTTTACCTATCTTGTCAAGTGATGACAAGATTTACATTAGATCACGGCATCAAGCTTTTAAAAAAACATTTTAATTTAGCCCTAGAAAGACCGTTTCATTTCCAACCTCCAGCACAGACAGGATCCGTTGAACCTCAGTGGTCCTCTGTCCATGCAGAGCCTAGCCAATCCCTGCAGTCCTCTTTTCCAGGTCTGTCATGTTGTCCTCCTCACTGTAAGCCACTCTCCCCTGCCTTCACACCTCTTTGTGGCCAGCTGTAGCCATCAGCGATCTGTTTCCTAGCAGGCCTCTTAGAGCTACCACTATACTCCTCAGCTCTCTTCCTGAGATAGCAGGATACCTTTGCCTGCCTGCCTGCCTGCCGAACCTGTTTACCTGCTCTGACCCTGATTTTTGCCTAGCCCCTATCGGACCTT
>JAUZNJ010028039.1:0-16369 GCA_034780135.1 Jordanella pulchra
TGTGTGTGTATATATATGTGTGTATACAACTCTGTATTTAATTTAATGTAAAGTAACAGAGAAATGTCTTTTTTTCTAATAAGACTAAATAGAATTTAACTGAAAATAAAATGTGAGACTTTGTAAGGACATTTCTAAGGAACCTCTGAAACTGTGTTATAGTTTTTATTTTTAAATAACATTTTTTTCTTGCATAGCTATTAGAGACATCTGTGCAGCTGGTAAAATTGTGCATTAGCTTTGAAGGTTAACCATCTTAAAATAAGCACAGTTGGATATAAAAGCCCAACAATAATTCCTCCTGAATCTAAGCACTTTAACTAATCTCCCTTTGAGACTTTGGCCAGTTTTTCCTCAGTAAATGCATTCTCCCTTGCTTAGGCTTTCTGGCCTCAGTCATTTATTGAAAAGTGTTTTTTTTCTGCTAAATAGTTCAAAACATTTTGTTCTTTAAAATCTGCACATGGGACTAAAAAAGCATGAAAGAGTTCAGGTATCTCAGGGATCTTTGAGTAAGAGCTTATGTGGAAGTGATCAGAGGAAGACATATGTACAAACATTTGTTTATAATTAAACTCTCATAGTGTTATGAATCTTTGCACCAGTTCTGGTCTTATCATTCCAATCACCTCCACCTGGCCCCTCTACTCCTAATCACCACTCATCAGATCGACCTGCCTCTTTGCCTTTCTATACCTTCCTCAGACCAGAGTCTGTTGCCAAATTATTACCAGCTATGGTGAGTTTTATCCAGCGTTCTTTTCTGCCTACTTGTCTGATTCTGACCCGAATTGCCCACTGATTTTCTGAGCCAGCCTGAAGCCCTGCCAGACTTTTGCTCGATTCTGATCTGGATTCCTCTCATTAATCTGAACTCCTGGTTCTGACACAGTTTCCATTCCGAACGATAACGGGCAAAGCTCTGACCCTCAGGGTAACTTGGTTTCTTTCCCTTTGCATGGTTTATGCATTCCTCAAAAGAACCAAGCAAACTATAAGGGATCAAGCCAGCAGACTTACCTGCAACGTCCCCGCTCTCACTCCGTTACGAGCTGTGACGTCAGACTAATCTCCAGACTTCTCAGAGGTTAGCCTTTCTGGTTTTATTTCTGGAGATGAATTCCATCATTGACTGCTGGTACGTCCATGTGAACTGTCTCTGTCTCAATTGTTTCTAAGATCACCATCTTTCCAGCTTCTGTTGCACTCAAGTTTTCCATTCCTGTCTGGTTTGAATTCTGGGACTGCAGTTCGAGAGCATTGCCCATAGTTAAGAAGGCCAGTGGATATCATTAAATTTTCCCTCTAAATATCACCTTTATCACGTTTATACAGTAGATCTAAAAGTCCCATTTTAAGCTTTCTTTCATTGAAATCTTGACACTAACCATTGTTTAACAAACTCAAAAAGATGAATAACAAGAAGCATTTTTATTATATAAATGTTTACAGTTTTTCCAACTACTTAGCAATGACCTTTTTTTGACCTAGGGAATAAATATGACATGACAGACTTTTAATTCTCTAACTCATTCTTCAAATCAGGGAAAGTCTGCTTCGAACATCCTCAGACTATGGGCTTAAGGCGGGGTACACTCAGCACAGGACGCCAGTCTGTCGCAGGGCAACACATAGACACACAAGGACGTACAACCATGCACACACACACTCACACCTAGGGACAATTGAGAGATGCCAATTAACCTAACATGTTTTTGGACTGTGGGAGGAAGCCGGAGTACCCAAAGAGAACCCACGCATGCACGGGGAGAACATGCAACTCCGTGCAGAAAGACCCCAGGCTGGGACCGAACCCAGAACCTTATTGCTGCAAGGCAACAGCGCTAACCATGATCATAAATATTCTGTACTTTTAGAATACAGGAGAGACCAAAGAGCTTTAAACTACACTGAAAAAAGTGAAATGTCCTTGTCAGCTGAAAATTTGTATTTCTGGTTTGACATAATTAGTTTTAATTTACCTAGAGTTAAAAATCCTTTACGCCTGTGGTGAGCGCTCCAACACCATTTGCAAGGTTACTATTATAATTAATGTGATCTACTTGTTTTTTGAATTGTAATGTAATTAGTGAACAATGTAGTTTTCTTGCTGTGAAATGTCTTAGCTACAAAATGGAGACAAATTGAGGCATTTCAGGTGTTTACACTTGAAGATGAAGTTAGCTCTTTATTATCAAATAAAAGCACTAACTCCATGAAATAAATCACATTTTAAATTTATGTCAATGTACAATCATGGTTTAGAAGATCTCATATTTTTTTAATATTTATATGTAATTTACATTTGATATATTATATTTTAAAAGTTGGTTCAAAGTAAGTTTTTTAGTGTACATTCATTCACCATTCATGCAGACATTTACACACTGATGGTGGCCACAGCTCCCCTGGGTCTCATTGACAGAAGCAAGGCTGCTGTTCCACAGGAGCCTCTAACCACCATCAGTAGGCAATGTGGGTGAAGTGCCTTGCCCAGGGACACATTGGCAACAACTCACACTTTATGTGAATCTCTCCATGTTAAAATGCACTTAGCTGTAAAAGCTATAGTTTTTAGTATATAAGGAGCAGTGGATTTAAAAACGATTTATAAATATTAATCAAAATCGGTAAGATAATTTTTTAATGGCTTTTCTTGGAAATGATTAAACATATAATTTACTTCACTGCATATGGAAAAGAAGGAAAGCATATTTTGCCCATATATTGAAGTAATGATTGGAAAAGTCAAAACGCTGCCGTTTTTTTAGTTTCCTTTCTTTAGTGTATGTTACGAGTGATCAGCTCAGAGAAACACCTTTTACAAAAAAAAAATGTTTTATTTTAACACTAAAAAAGTTATTGAACAATGTTTGAAGAAAGAAAAGTAGTGCTAAAATGTCAGCCTTAAGATATTTTAAATCTGGTATTTAAAATGGAAATTTAAAGGTTTATGTTACATGAGTTAGAGTTTCTCTTCAAGTTGATCAATTGTTTGTAGACCCCTTCTTTCATCAATATGTTTTAGGTTATGCGTTGTGGTTATATTTCTTGCACCCAATTATGTTTTTTTAATACAGTCATTTTACCTTTTTTTAATATGCATGAACTCATCTGTGACTGATTTTAATCCTAAACTACTTACACCTCCTACTACTGTGTCTCACTTTCCATTAGATTGCTTATCAGTTGAATGTGTTTTTACTATAAATACTCAGTTGCTCTTTTAAAATAAAAGCATTATTACTTTTGTACTTGAGATGACAACTTTCAATTGTTTGATCAAATTATATTTTAGAATGCTGACCAAAGTCTGTGAAAGCAGACGCTCAAAATAGAAGAGAAACAAAGTCTCTCCCTGAGGAAAACACTCTGGCCTCTAAGTGAGCAGTAAATCTGGCACTTAGGAGTGGTAGTGTGGGAATTTAAGCGTGTAAATGTACTGAGCGTCGCCTAGTCCATAGCCTCCAGAGCTGTCAAATGTTGCTTTGCTGCACAACATCCGTAACCCGTGACCCTTGTAACTCCTGGTCTGTTCTCTGCCCTCCAGCCCCTGAGATATCCCTCCATTGGTCCCAGATGACAGATACCACTGTCGTCTCAGTTCCTCCAAACTACCCCAGTAGCCTCTGACCTCCCCAGCACCTCTGCCTCTGTGAACACTACCCTCACATTCCAGCCATAGGACCTGAAACCTGAGCCCGCAGTGAGCTCATCACCCGGGCCACGGAACAGAGAGTCAGGCGATACCAAAAAACAGAGAAAACCTGAGAGAGAAGGGGTGAGGTAGTTGTTGGGAGTAGGACAGGTCTGGAACTGGTTCTGTGTGCCTGCCTGCCTGCCCGCCTTGTCTACTTGGGAGGGTTGAGTTACAAAAGAAAAAGCGAGGAGCAAAGAGGAAGACACAAACTCCTGGTGTCTTTGAATGTTTCCTGCCAATGGTCTGCCTTGTTTTCTTTTCTCCTGTCGCTGTTCCTCCGTTACCAGACCAACTGAGCAGCTTTTTTTTGTAAACACACGCCCCCCATCTGAGCTTTCAAGTTAAGCTTTCATGGTTGCCCTCTTTCTCGTGTCTGGGGGCAGGGCTGGGATGTGAGGGTAAAGCCGTGAGGTCGTCATCTCTTTTCTCTCAGCGCCTCTTTTCTCCACTGACCCTGTCATGACCACCAAGTGACTAAAGATGGTAAGTGTCCCACTTGAGATTTTCTTTTTTTTTTTTGCATGTGCATGCATAAGTGTGTGGATGTTTTAAAAAGGCTGCACAGCTCACTTTTAATAGTAAAAAGACTTTGTTCCAAATTTTAGTGTCAAAGCTGCATCTCATCATTGTGATTCATGTCTCAAATGGTGATGAGTACCATTAAGATAAGTAATCACTGCAAACATAATTACACCAATCAGTGTCTCTCATGCTGAGTTTGGAGGATGACTGCATGTTTGTCTGTGGGGGGGGGGGGAGTGGTTGTTGAGGCTTTTTTAGCCAAGAGCATCCTCAGTTGAAAGATGAACTTTTAAAACTTTTAAGAGTGCCATTAGACAAACCTTTGGTGCATGCATTATTCATAAGCTCCATACTCCCTTCTAGTTCGCTGCCTGTTGTTCACCGAGGCTCTCTGTGACCTCGTGCTTATCTTGTCAACCTTTGGGCTGACATGAAACCTTCGAAGCAGACTTTTAAAGACAGTTGATGATTTTAATGAGCGACCTATAGGTGACAGTAAAGAAAAAGTTGCGTAGACATTATTTTTTCTTTTACATTTTTTCTTTAGTATGATAAAAGAGCTCTTGTTTGCTTTCTCTGGTATATTTTTAAAAATTCCTATCAGTTTAAAGGCCAGTCTGGAATCTGCCTTTTTTGTGTGTGTGTGTTTTTTATATTCCTCCCTGAAAGCCATTAAAAATAACTTGTAACCTTTTAAGTTTTATCTTCTATTAGTCTGAGGGTGAAATGCAAACATTTATCTCTAATCTCTGTTTGTTGCAGAGGTGTCATTAATGAGAAAAAGGTGTGAAGTCTTCCTCTACCTGATGCAAGTAAACACACAAAGAAAATAATGACATCCACCATGATCAAAAGCTTTGTCGCTAGGAAAAAAGCTGCCCCCAAATGCACTCAATTTACAAAGCTGCTTTATTTACGGCTTTCACTTAATACACCTCCGGTGTGCTGAAAACCAGGCTACAGCTGCCAATGGATTTGATTAATGACAGAGCGTTGAATCTTATAGAGAAAAACAACGGACACCTTTCCGGTGTCAACATAACCTCGGGTGTTTATTTTTCTGAAAACATCTATGCTTGTTGTATAGCTTAAATGTTTGCTGCTTCTTTCATTTTTTTTTTTTTTTGTTTTTCTACATCTTTAGAACAGAACGATTCAATGGCAGCTTTCACCGTAGCCACTGAACAGCAGAATGAGTCAAGGGTCAGATCTATAATGTGCTGAAAGGAAATAAAGGGCTCCATAACACTGATTCCCCTGGAGATCAGATGAGCTCACCTTCACTGAGCCACTGATTCGTTCTGTTTTATAAAGAAATCCACACTTTTATCGGTTCCTGTAAAGAAATGGAGGATTTTTTCAGGGTCTTGAAATATATATTTTTTTCCGGTTTAAGAGTCAAGTCTTGTCAACTTATGTCAAGTTTTAGTTTGGTTCCTCTAAAACTCATGCAAAAAACAGTACTGTGTCCAGTGCTATCTTATTTTTTCCTTGTCTAATGTCAAATTTAATGCTTTTTCACAATTCTGAACATTTCTACTATTAATTTAATTCAGTTCAGTTTAATTTTATAGGGCCCATTTACAATAGGTCATCTCCAGATAATTCAATAAGGTATTACATTATTCCCGACCACTTTAACATACACTGCCAAAAAATAAAAGAGCATCTATACGCCTGGCAGATAAATAAGCTTGTTATCTTTTTTCTTGCATCTTGTCTTTTTTTTTTCGTAAAGATAAATTAACATTTTTAAGTGTTCATTCCACAGTTGCAACTTGAATCTGATAGAAAATGTGTGAAGGAAGCTACAAAATCAGGGGAATGGAGAAGAGGGTATATAAATTGAATAAATTATTGTTAATTTCCAAAGATAGTTATCTCTATATCCCAGTGGAAACATGAAAAACGGTGCTCAGCAATTATGGGAAGGGTTTGATTGCTGTGATGCCAGTAAAATGCTTATATTATCGATATGAGATATAAGAGAGGTACTGTGTTTTATAGATATATGCTTGTTTATCATATTTCATATTGTTTTACAATAGATGTTATTTCATATTTGGGGAGAAAGAAAGCATGTTTTGTAAGGGCATATTTATAGGGATATTCTTTGTTTCATTGTAATGCTAAATAAAAATAAAGTCTATGGGAAAAATTAAGTCTATTAATGATTACTTTTAGCTTACTTCCTCAGCTTTTTAAGGAATAAAAAAATCTAATCTAAGATTTGATCTATTATTGGTCATGTTTGTCCTAGCTTTGAGGAACAAGTCTGCTAACTACTTTTGATTATTACATTAAAATTAGTTTACACTAACTGTTAAAGGTATGCTCTATCTTGACAATGAAAAATCTTAGGTTTAATTGTAGGTTTAAGCAGCTCAAGAAATGGTTGTCTAATACAACAAAAAATATGCTTTACTTTTTTTTTTCCTATGTTATTTTTAATTACAGATGATGATTCGGCTAACTTTAGTTTAGCTCAGGGGTCTGCACCAAGCTGCTCTGGACCTTCCACAATTTCTAAACAAATTTGGCAGAAATTGTAAATGCTCAGCTTATAGTTTTAAGCATAATGCAGATCTACCAATTCCTGGTTTCAATTAGTTTTTTATGTTAAAAATACACTGAATTTGCTGGAATAATGACAATAAAACTACGTATAATATTTTGTCATTAGGATATAAGCCATTTTTTACCGTTTGAAGATATCAACATTTTATCAAAGAAAATAAATTCATTCTAGATTTTCAACAGTTTTCTTTTAAACCTAAAAATAGAAAAAAGGTGGTTCTTAAAAAGTTATATTTAGCAATATCATATTAATATTTATAAAGCTATGTAACCCGTAACAGTTGCAGCTTGAAAAAAAATTGTTTATCTGGATTTATTGCAAAAAATGCCTCACAGCAGAAAATTAGCTCATTGCAATAAATAGCAACACTTCAAATCTTGGTTATGTTTTTGTTTTGAGTGACGAAGGCCTAATTTTATATAATTTAACATTTTTATATTAAATGTTGTTTGCCGCATTTTTGCTGATTTTGAAATTTTTCCTGCTAAATCCTTCAATGAAAGAAAAAAAAAGATTTTTCTGCTGGCATACAGCATTGTCTCAATTCTAACTTTATAATTACTATCCTACTTTTAAAGGGACATGTGTAAACCTGCAGCCTAATCTTTACAGTTAATTAAATAAATGAAACAGTGTGTTTCTTTTGTAATTCTCCTGAATGGGGCATGTTTCCATTTTTCCTAATCTGGGAATTCCATGCATTGTCATTCAGGTGTCAGCTCTAAAACAAAGTATGTTACTAATGTGTCAGAGTGGGTGACAGCTCAACAGGCTCCTTTTTGAGGCATTTAGGTTTAAGTGCCAAAAGTGAGTTCTGTCACTTGTAATTGCTTTGGGGGACAGGCAGGTAGTCTGAAACAGTTTTCCACGTTGCTGCAGGAGTGAACACTTTCGACAGCTGGAATGTGTTTTTGCAAGAGAGAGGAGGGGGAAGAAAAAAAAAGTTTGAGCCTCTGTTTCAACATTGTCCATTCTAACACTTTTAAGATAAGAAATAAAATTGTCTGACATCACTTTCACACAGGAATGACCCACTTAGTCTTGAGACTTTTTGACAAGAATTCAAAATCAATTGTAAGACTTCTCTTGACTTAAAAAAAAAAAATCTCTTGAATTATTCTCTCATACCAAAACATTTGCTCACTTATGCCCAGTCCAGCCGTTCAGTGGAGACAACAAAAGGCAACTATGGGCAAAACGCAGGAGCTGTCTGAAGCTGGACATAGCCGGGGGGCAATCCTGCAAGGGAGCAGGGAAAAAGAAGACCAAGATGAAACGTAACGAGAGAGATCTTAGACTAGGGAAAGAGAAAATGGAGAAAGACTGTAGCATATTTCTCTGGCCAGTGGGGAGATCCAATACAAGGAGAAGCTTGTTCTTGCATCGCTTCACTGTTCTTCGGGCATGTAGCAGGAGGATACAAAAATGGAGTCGAATAGCGTAGGATAATGTGATTAAAGGCAAAGAGGAGAATGAAAGTTAATTGGAGTTAAGTGCCTGTAAAAAAACGTTCACTGTATACATCTGCAGCTAACCATCATTCTGCCAACTGAGCTCAAATTCTGTCTGCCTCTTAGAAAATAAACAGAGACGAAATAGTTAAGAAAGAATGTTGTAAATGTATATTTTTAGAAGATAATACCTGGGTACTTGGAGCATGCTCATTAGATTAGAGTCCAAAGTCGAGACATTAGGATAACATGAAAACTAATGCAAAAAAAGAAAAACTAAAGAAATGACTTCACATCTTTCTGGAGACTACTGGCACCATGTTTATCTGGGACCTGTCATTCAGAGTTACAGATTACTTCAGCAGATGTTTAAAAAGAAGAAAAAAAACCACTACAAATTTATCCTTAAGCTCTAATAGATGACATTCCCTTTGCTGCATTCTATAGGTAAGCAATAGTGGTCACATTTATTGTTTTTGGAATAAACTACAGCCAAATGAGATAAAAAAAAAACAGGTTTGACCGAGTGGCAACACTTACTAAAAATGCAGAATCAATCATTGTCATACAGATATTTTTCAAACATTAAACATGCAATTAAAAGAATAGTTCAGCTTGACTTAATGTGCCTATTTTTTTGCATTAATTAAAACAAATTTTAAATGAAACTGCACTTTCTTTATGAAAACATGGATTGGTAGCTTAAAATTTTCCATTTTCATTGTCAAACTGAAAGTTTGAATATCGAACGCTTAGATAAATAAAAAAAACAAATGCGGTGTTTATCAACGTCTTTGATTTTGTCTTGTGGCAGCTTACTTGTACCTGTAAGCTGTACAATCATCATCCTGTAGCTCTGATTATGCTATCTGCACTATGGATGAATAAATTAAATGATTTTCTTTAGCTAAAAGACCAGACCAGCAACCTTGTCACAGTGTGTTCTGTGTTGCTTTTTTAGTTAGGAAAAAGAAGCATGACTTTAGTGTTTAAGCATTGCTTCTCCATCCCATCTGATACTGTTGCACATCTACTGTAATTTGATTTCTAACTAAGACACTGCTGCACATTTTTGAACATGTTGTCATTAAGAAATTCTGTCCGAAATATTTTAACCTAGTAAGGTGTGTGTGTGTGACTGGAATATCCTGACTTCAAAGAAGCAAATACATTAATTTAGGGTGGATTTATTGTTGGTCTGCTTTAAATAGACCAGAATTTATTCCCCCACTTGGTCCGGACCTTTTGCGCAGAAATGAATGAAGACCACACTCTGGTCCAGACAAACAAACAGTCCCAGTCCGCTTTAGGTATGAAAACAAACTGTCCACGGTTTGACCCAAATACAGAAAGGATACGTCTTTTTGGATTTATTAATTCACTGCAGAAAACGTAGTAATGAAATCATAAACATTCTACTGTTGCTTAGCAACACTGCTGCTAGCCAAATAGTGGCTTTTCCCTTGAAGGATGTATTCTCTTGCATTTTTCCAAAATTTATAATGAAAAAGTCTTGATACCAACATTGAATGAGCTGCTCTATACGCTCCCAACCATTTTGCAGCTGAAATAACAGCCCAAGTATCACAAATGGATGTGTTGCATGAATCTTCTGTGTTTGTCCTGCTTTTGTCATATTTAACCAATGGAAACAACAATTGTTACACGCATGGCTTTTCTGTGAAGTATGGTTGAGTAGTGAAGCTCTACAGTTTAAATGCAAGCTGAACCAAATAAAAATAAATAGATACGTGCACCTTTGATCATGACCAAACAAGCCAAAAAATGACTTTTATGGTGATAATATGTCATTAATCTCAAACAATACTTTTACTGTTTTGGGTAAGAAAGATATTTAACATCACACATCATACACTTTATATCCCTTATTCCAATTTACATGCAACACAGATATTTTAAAATAATAAGATGGATGGTAATGTAAAAATATATCCAATTTCAGACCAAATAAAATGCTTCTTAAGCTAGATTAAATTCTGAAAACAGTTTGACAGCAGTATGAACACTCGGACTTAAAACCTTTTTTGCAACATTTTCTGTTTGGGAATTCTTAGATTCATATATTGCTGATGATGTGATTTTGCTTTTTCTATCTTCCAGGGCAAAGGGACAAAATCTCCTGTCTGAAAAACTATGCTTTTTGTGTTTGAACATGTTCACAGCGAACCTGTGAGGGTTTTTTTTTTTTTTTTCTTTTTTTTATCAAGTAGCTTGTCAGACGAAGGGAAGGCTGCTATTTTTTAGCAGACAAACTGAATATGAACTATTTTACTTGATCTCAGTCTTTAAAGTTAAATTCGGCATGTTTCATGCGGATGAAAGGTACAGAGCTTGGACTATGATTTTGCTACATTAGACCTTTGTGTAAATATTCATTTGGCCAAAGGTAATATGAAAAGGGAACATAGTTTGGACTACATTCAGAAATATTTTCAGAAAGCAAAGGTTTTTTGATACATCCCTTGAGAGAAATAGTGCATATGACTAAATCTGACTTGACAAAACAATGAGCTGATGCTTTTATAATATAAAACCGGTACAATAGACCAATGCTAATGTTGAAAGAATGTCGTCCAGCCACAGAAGTCCTGTCAATTACCACCGTGGGAAATACAGCCACAAATAGTTTAAGCCTGAGGCTATTTTTCACCAGTTTGTTTGAAAAAAATATGTTTTCCTGAATAATAATACTAGGCGCTCTTACTCTATCAAGGTATAGCATCCAACTTACTGTATGTCGTCCAACATACCATTAATCTAAATCCCACAAGTGGGCCATTTTTAAAAAAACTAAGATTTACAGAATGTGAGCTCTACATCTAGTGTTAATCTGATATGAAATGTAAAAACACCATCTTGTCATTTTGTGCACACAGTGCTGGCATTGACTAAGCAGACTGACACACGTTTTACAGCGTGTAAGCAGAACCGTTACTGTTTGCTTTGGAGCCATCATAAATTGGCCAAAAAAGCATCGGTGAATGTGAGCCAGGAGGCCCGCCAACAGGCGTACAGCTCACAACATGGAACCTAACTCTTGAGTTTTCTGCTCCAACCACACTGAAGCTTTTTACGGGCCTCATGCCTCTGACACATTCTTTACTCAGCCGACCCTGTCTGCCCCAGCCTTCCCTCTTTATCTTAGACTTTTATGTTCACACCTGATAAAAAAATACTCACCTTGCCTTTAAGAGCTTGTCTTTAAGACTTTATCTTTCAGACCGAAACCTTTTGTTGTCGTTTTACTAGCAGAGTTTCAACTGGTTTCTGTAGCAGCAGAAGATTCCTATTGACAGATGAAGGATTTTTAGCCGTCTGACCCAAAAAGGGAGCAGCTGAAAAGATGAAATATGGGGATGAGTTCTACTTTACTACAGAGATAGTGGTGATGAGGGCAGGTATCAGCAGCACACAGATGGTGTTTGTTTTAAATTTCCATGTTTTGTTTTGCTTTTTCTTAGAACTGTTAAACAACACAACTGAGCTATTTTCATGTTGTTGTTTTTTCATTTACAAATATATTTCACAACAAATTTACTTTGGTTATACTACAATTTCAAAAAAATGGCTTGATGTGGTTCCTTTACACATAAACTATAAAGTCTTTAATCATGCTATATTTTAAAAAACTGTTAAACTAAAAAGTTAGAAACTGTGTTTAAAAGAGTTTAAATGAACCTTTATCTGATTATACAAGTGAGGAATATAGGTTTGTCAAATGCAAGAATTATTTTTGGATGTTGAATCAAACTTGGCCACAAAATAAACACCGATAGTGAAATTTAGTTTTACTTGCACCACAAAGGTCAGTGTTTTCAGGGCCTAATTATCACCAAACCACTTCTAAAACTGTACTACAATATTTTATTAGATTTTAATTACTTTGTTCTGGAAGAACTGCAGATATCTACAGTGCAGGTTTGAAGGATCTGTCAATGTGACCGCTTCTAGTGATACTGTACAATCAACAGGTCTGGCATTAGCATTGGAAGAAAAATGACATTGACAGAAAAAAACAAAACAAAACAAGTATGTTTGTGGAGATTCTCCGTCATCCACGTCATGGTCAAGGTTGGAAAGTTCAGTTTAGACTCTAGGTTCAAACTTCCTCAGTAAAACAACCATAAATATACAGCAAGAGCTACGATAAGTTTTAAATATGAGACAATAATCAAAAACCGGTGTTCATAAACATTTTTCCTTTTAATATGTCAGAACTGAAACTTTGTTTTAGAGAAGACTTGGCAGAAGTTTTGGCCTCAGCAGGTGCAAAGCTGGTAAAAACACAACCCCAAATAACTTGCAGCTGTAGCTGTGAGGAGAGTTGATGAGGTAAACTGACAAGAAACTTTCAAATCTGTAAAAAAAAACCAAAAACTTTTTTCTTCACATTCACAATAACCCCCTTTATGGTTATAGTTGCATCTAAATGAAGTACATTGTAACTGCAGGCTGTAACAGGACTAGGTGTCGGGAAGTTAGAGGCATCAATATCTATGACATGCAATGTATTTGTTCCTCATTTAGGTAGAAATATGCATCTTTTTCTCTTGTTTTTCTACAGAAGATTCAGTAAACACGAACATATCATGTATTCTGCTTTACATTTGCCACTTCAATTTGATCCTTATAATGAACTCCATCATTAAAATCTAATGGGAATCATATGTCAAATGAGCATTATGTCTACACTGTTTAATTCACCCATGAAATATCCCCTTTTTCTTCTCTGTGTTGTCAGTCTTTCCATCACCACTGAGCATGACATAACTCCCTGCAATTGTACTAAAATAACAAAAGTTATGACTCAGAAATGCAGGTGGGAACAATGGGGAAGATGACACAGGATATTGGGTATCCTTACCAAGTCAAACAACATTCTGATGCTATGAAAGTCCTGCGCTTCTTCTGCTGCCTTTCATCAGATAGATATGTGCACATCTCTTTAGATATCTCCTTGGATATGTGTCTGTTTGTTTGCCCACATTACTTTGGCCTCACTTACACAAACATTTATCTTTCCTGTCTATGTACATTCCATGCGTACTTGTTTATTTTTTGTCTCAGCGTGGTATGGACAGTCTTCAGTTCTGGCACAAACCACAATTATTTTCCTGTTTTGCATGTTGCTCGCTGAGATAGCCTCACTCTGTCAGTGGCCTGCTGAGTGATGGATTTCCTTTTATCACTAAATCTAAACCGCTTTCGCCAGAGGATAGTTGGTCCAGTTAAACGGCAGTCAAAAAGACTCGCCTCTTAATGTGTCGCATGAAATCACTCAACCAAAACCAAAATCTTTTTTCCTGCAGTGCGATAGCATAATTGGCTTCAATTATTCAAATAATCTAAAATGTCTTGAAACTGAGTGAAATAATATCTCCCTAGTGGCATATAGTTCTCACTTTGTTTTAAAAAATAAGCTATCTTAACTGAATACAGCCTTTGGCAACCATCCAGCTCAGCCACATTCCACTTTCACATGACCTTCTCAACAGACCTGGCCCAGAGCGAGACGAGAGCCGCCCCGTCCGTCCCCGACCACACTTTAGTCTAGATTATTCCAGGCCTGCTTGTCTCCTTTTCTCCTCCTCAGCATTTACTTAGTTGACTCAATTCCAGGAGGTTCAATTGGCTTGTAAATTTCAATCTGTGTATTTATAGTTTTGTTTTACAAGGACAGACATACATCCTCTCAAATTGTGGGGCCTTATAAAACTCTGCATCCTCTAGGGTTTTTTACAACCTGCCTTCAGCAGGTGTGCATAAATGTATATTTTTTAATTAAAAAAAAAGACTCAGATTTTGTTAATGCATCAATTTCCATCATCTAAACTTCAGTGTTCTGCTACATATACGTGGATATAGATGTTACCATGTCATTTCTTTTTTACACTTTATAATGGTGGGAGCTAAACATCTAAACACTGTTATAAATTCATTGGTTGAGGTTTTCTGCAATCTCCCAAATATTTGTAGCAGTTTGCCCTAAATGGTGATCAA
Organism: Jordanella pulchra; assembly: GCA_034780135.1. Taxonomy (NCBI): domain Eukaryota; kingdom Metazoa; phylum Chordata; class Actinopteri; order Cyprinodontiformes; family Cyprinodontidae; genus Jordanella; species Jordanella pulchra. The sequence goes on from JAUZNJ010028039.1 coordinate 14,273, forward strand.
ATTTCTTATTTATTGAATATGCAATGTTAGAGACATAAAACTTTTTTTACCCATTTTTTCTGTCTTTGAAAAAGTTGGACATTTTCTGAACATCACTAAAGTAAATACTGACTCGAAATGTGAAATTACATATATTTTTTGCATTAGTTTATTTTGTTTAATGAATTTGACTTCAGTTTTACACAAATAGACTTTGAGTCATGGAAAAAAAAAGACGCGTAAACTACATGAATGATTAAATAATTTAGCAGAGTAGATATATTACCATTAGCTAATTTTGTTAGCAAAGGAAAATTAAGATCTAGTTACTTTGTTTCTTTGTTCTTAGAAAAGAGGGGAAATAAACACGTTAGGTAACTTTGTGCTTTATTTTAGACTTTATAATATGATTTAGTTTGTGTATTTGGTTCATCCATACAAAATGTTGAAAATAATAATTGTTATCTTGAAGATTTTTTAACAAGCTAGCTTATTCCATTTAGCTCAGAGGACATTGCCATATATTTTCTTCTGGAAACATTAAACAAATTATATTTAAAAAATTAAATAAAAAAACATCAGACTGAAGGCTTTAATAAAATGGCCAATCATAAAACCTGTATGAACAAAAAAGTCTGGTATTATAAAAATTCTTTTTAGTATGATGAAATCAGGATTTGCCACCCCCTACAAAGCTTTAACAGCCCCATTTTTCCTTTATACACACTAAAAACATTCGGGCTTGGTTTTTATTGGTTTCAAGCATAATGGAGAACACGGCAGGACTAGTTCACAAAGCAGGAAATGGAATTGGGTTTCGCAAATGATGTGGGTGTTTATATTCACAAAGTCAGGGAGACACAGCCGCGCCGCACCTTAATATGTTCAAATAACGATAGAGAGATGGGGCATCTGTTAGAGGAATCCACATGAAAGTGTGCAGCATGTTAGCAGAGCGCTATGCATATATTTTCCTCTTTCTCCCCTTCCAGCAAAGAACAGGCAGACCCAAGGAGAGTTAAAGAAAACAGCATTGATCAGGGCTAGAAAGTGTTGATGGACAGAACCAAAATAAAGGAAATACATGGCCAACAATACAAATACACACTTACAACTATAGTATAACTTGCTAATCAGTTGCTTTCTCAAGGTTCTGGTCTTGTTTTGGATTTGCTAGGTTGGTGATAATGCTGTTCTGTCAGGGCATCTGGAGAAGATTAGGGTCCAATCTGACACTGCAACCCAGCTGAAACATGACTCAGGGATGAATGGAGGGCTTTTAGACTGGTGTCTGTCTGTCTTCCCACACGCTGTCCTGCTATTCTTTATTTATCTGCCACCCAATAAAGCACTCTGCGTTATCTGATATCCAAAGACTTAGCATGAAAACAAACTTCTCCCAATCCTATTGTCTGTCTGTTTTTAAACAATCCTTTATTGACGCTTTCAATATGCTTTAAGGGACATTCATCCAAAATAAATAAATAAAATTCTCTCTGAAAAACAAGATGTAACCAACAGAATTGGATATTTCAAATCAGCTGTAAGCAGAGACTACAGCATCATTGTGAGAGAATTTGTGAGCTCAGCAAATGTCTGTTTTTCTTTGGTTAAGGAATTGAACTGGAGCAAGACAGAGAGCAAAGCAGTGTCCATGAGGGAATGTAACAGAATAACATGAGTTTAATCCCAGCCAGGGAACAAATTACCTGCTTAAAGACGTCCACATTGCGAGGGCCTTGTTTAGCTATGCTTTACGTGGGTTGGACTCTTATTAGATTCCGACTGCGTTTCCACTCAAAAGCCAGACAACAGCCTTTATCCAGTTACACAACTCCCCCCCAACGCTCTGGGGGAATCAGATTGATTTCTCTTGTATGAGCCAAAGATGGAATCATGTGTGTCACCAATGCCACCTGCAGTCTGAGCAAACATAGCTGATTACACTTCAGTCGAGCAGCAAGGCAACTGATAAAGAGGGGAGGTCTGAGGACTAGCCACATATTAGCTAACTCAGGTCCATATACATACATACTGTACATACCTGTCTGTCTGTCTGTCTGTCTGTCTGTCTGTCTGTCTGTCTGTCTGTCTGTCTGTCTGTCTGTCTGTCTGTCT
>JAUZNJ010028040.1:0-16367 GCA_034780135.1 Jordanella pulchra
CCTCACACCTACCTCCTCCTGAGTCATGTGACAGAAGTTAGTTAACAACCTATCAAAGCCACCTTTCTTTCTTTCTTGCTTTCTTTCTTTCTTTCTTTCTTTCTTTCTTTCTTTCTTTCTTTCTTTCTGTCTTTCTTTCTTTCAGTGGTCTGTAAAGTTATTCAACATCTCCTGCACATATTTTCTATCAGTTTTAAGACAAGACTGCTGTGCAATTCTAAAACGATTATATTATATCCAATCAGAGGACAAATTTTGGTCAAATTAAAAGATTACATTTGACCTAAATCTGAAAAGGTAACACAATCTTAAAGGTAATACAGATGAGCAACTAAAGTCTAAAACATCAAATAGAAACTATAGTGCAACAGTCAAGCCTTGGGGTAAAATGCATGAATAACTTTCACTAGGAGACTAAGCAGAAAAAACTTTTGCTCTGAAAACAGACTCTTTGTTCCCACAATTTTCATCTTCTGCTTGGTAATGAAGAACAAAACTACAATCCGACAACGTTATACAGGGTAGAGTAGGGGTGGGAAATAAATCACATTTAGTCTTTTTATTATTCGATAGTAAAATAAATTTGGGCAGCAATAAGTTCATCTCCATTATGCAGCTCTGGCAAAGAGCTATATTTCATATTTTCACTGTGTTTAACTGGCAAAAAGATTTGTGCATCATCAGCATAATAGTGAAAAGACGGATAATGTTTGGCAATGAGTAGACCCTGGTGGGGGCATATACAAAGAACACAGGGCAGGGCCAGGAATAGAGCCTTGTGCCATTTTACATGAGAATGAAGTACACGGTACAAACTCATCAACAGCTATAACAGAAGAAACCCTATTTGATAAATATGACCTAAGTTAATTCAGCACAGTACCATTATTGCCAACATTTTGCTCCAAGTATGAAATAAGTATTGCATTTTCAACCATGATCAAAAGCTACCAGACCAGTGCAATGGAAGATCAAACACTGAGTGCTAGGTTGACTAACTAAATTAACTCAGGATTGAGCTGAGAATGCAAGAACTGAGTTTGACTTTCAAAAATTCTCTGTCAATTCTGTGTCTCCTTCCAGGACAAAACCACGGTCAAGGTCATTTGTTTGGGAGAAAAAGCTAATCAAAACTACATAGTACCTGGATTCAAATGACTATTATTAAACTGTGATAACTCATAGACAAAGTTGAACTATACAGACGTGATATCAAATAGTTCCCTGAAACAATATAGGTGGAAAATTAAGGGGTAAAAGCTAAAGCAACAAATTTCCCTCAGCTTATAATTAGAAGAAAAATGAATCAAAATCCTCATTGCACGATCCTCAGTTGATAACATGTTGTTAAATTTTTGAACATGGTTTTGCTTTCACTTTTCAGATATGATTGTAAAACAGTGATGTTTCACGGACAAAGGACAACATATCATTTCTCTAGATAGAACACGTTTGGTTCTAAATCTGTAAGTAATAAAACCGTGAATTGAAGAAAAATTGCACAGTGTAAAAATGTTTTCCTGAAATTTCTAGCATTCTCCCTTTCCTGAAATCTTTTTCTTTCAGGAAAGCAAGAATGCTGTATATTCCATGACTGCAGGTTAGTTAGGCATGTGGCAAATGGACTACTAAAAAGGGAAGCTTTCAAGGCAGGCACTTAAGTCTAAATGATGGCAAGTAGGTCTAGATTTATTAAAGAAAGAAATTAGTAGAATTTAAAGGGAATTTCGGAGTGAAAAGGTTTTTCCATAATCCATTCAGTCCAGTCATTGCAAAAAAAAAGGTGATTTTGATCATTACGATTACTACTAAATATAGTAGAATGGATGTAAGCTAGATATAGCTAATGAGACTTTGGCAATACGCAAAAACATATGCTGGAATTAATAGAAATGGTCTTGTTCTTTTCACCCACTCAAACTCTCAAAGCATTGCTGCCGTAATGTGTTTGTAGAACATTTACTGAGAGGCTGAAATTAATTATAGGGCCCTAATCCCACTGGAATTCTTTAAAAGTGTGATTACATTATAATGACATCAAATCTTTTGCTAGGCAAATTAATTAACACCCTGCTGGCTGAATTTATCAGTGTCACATTTCAAGTGTGAGATCTGATGCAACTGGATTCGTTTTTATACGGCAAAGGAGAATAATTTAGTTTTAGCCACTTTTAAAAAAGAGAAATGTACATTGACTGTAATATTTATGAGAATTACTGGTGATGGGTTTGCTGGAACAAAAATCATGCAGCTGAACTTTAAACATACGATCAGTGGCTCACCAGATAAATCTTATATGACTGGTTATCCTGTACAAAAACACAACTACAAACCACCATAGTTTTGTCCTGGTCAATTACTTTGATACTTAGATTACATATATAATAAATATATAACAAACAGCCTTGAATCAAAACTAGAACTAGTGAATACTGTTGTGTGTTTTTTTAATTTTTATTATTTTCACTTTAATGTTGGAATCTCTATTAAGATTTTTGGTAAATTCAGTTGGTTGTATTAAAGTACTATTAATCAATGAATTAATAAAAAATGTTGAAAACTATTAGTCCCATAGTTTTTTCAACTAAAAGGAAACTTTTAATTTACATATTTTGACAATTCATTATATGCTTTTTATTTAATGAATGACTCAAATGTACAGGACAGGCGTCAATGGACAGCTGTTAATAAATGTATTACTTTATTTATTGCATAAATGTGTAATTCTATTAAATTGCATTTACCCTTTTAAGCTTCTATAACGCGTTGAATTAAAGCAACACAGCTAAATATGAAGTTTCAGGGGCACATGAAGTAGAGACGTTCTCTGAAGGTCTGAAAGATTATACACTTGACTTTCTTCACCTTTTACTAAGCACAAGTTCTATGTTTTAGTAATGTAGATTTCGATATACCAAGTTTGTTCTTTAATACCACCATTGCTACCAAAAGTTACTGATATTTACACTAAGAGTAACGTTTATTTCTCCAATTGAAATTTGATAAAAGTATATTTTCCTACTCATTTTGGTGTTCCTGAACGCGCCTTGGTTCTGACTTGTACAGGAAGCGCAGTGACGCTGGCGCGGTTGTTGAATACAAACCCGGGGCGATTGTTGTTGACATGTCGCTTACAGAAAAACAGAGACCAGACATTCAAACGTTCGAGCAGCTTCTTTTACCATGGTTTTAAGCAGAGAAACCTGACAAGTCATCAAGTTAAAGATGGAGTTATCCCCTCTTATAAAGAAAATAGGTAGGCCGAACCGCTAGCTGAGTTTTGCTTAACTTAACGCTAACGCAAAGAAACCGTTAGCATTTCAGCTAATGCAAAGTAACTTTTCGTCCGTTATCCAGATATAACTTTGTTCAACTTTGTTGAAACTATTTTATACATATCTGTTTCTTTATCATGTGATTTCGCTTCTTTAAATTTCAGGCCACTCTTTAGTGGAAATTAGAGTTCGAGCGTTGAAGAGCATCTTAAGTAAACTGAACCATTCCCTCATCACGGTGACTGACATTGTTCAGGAAAAGATGCTGTTTGTTTATCTGCTTGAATGGTTCAATTTTCCGGAGGTGCCAATGAAGGAGGAAGTTCTTGGATTGCTTTTAACTTTATCAAAGGTACACATACAGTATGATACTAATTTAGAAAACACCATCAGTGAAACTTTAGGTATAGTTACTGCTACACTTTAAAATTTGTGTCATTTTGGAATCGCATGCAGGTAGACTGAATTATTGTTAGTAAATATTAATATAATATTATAAATAATATCTGTGTAAATATTGATATATGGTTCAGGCTGAGAAACGTGCAGCTTACCTTTGTTGCTTATGTGTAATGGTTTATAGAATTAAGTTTACATTCCTGATATGTTTTTATCTGCTTTTTGGGGGTTTACTATAAAACTGATGTTTAGTGTCTCTTATTTGCCATCAACACAGCTTTGTGTTCTTTAGTTTTAAAACTAGACAATTGCATTATTAACAAAATTTAACCGAAAGTGTGCTTTTTTTTATTTTTACAGTTTCCAAGTAATCAACGAAAACTGCTGAATTAACACAAATAAGTGATTTTGCTGTTAAGATCAAACAAAAAAAACAGTGAACTATGTGGTATATATGCAGATGCAGAGGTTCTACCATGACTCTAACTATTTAGATTATCTGAAAAACCTTTAAATAACTTTTCTCATTTTGGGGGTGTTGTTTTTGTTGTTGTCTTGTGTTTAAAGCATCCAAGTTCAGCCCAGATGCTGAGGGATGTCGGGGCGGTGGACTTTCTCTCTCAGCTTTCTTCTACAGTCGAGCCCAGACTGCGAGCTGTCATAGATGGAACCCTGGACCAGCTGTTCCAGCTTCCTGAGCTACTCCCCAGTCATTCAGCTGTCTACTCTCATGGATCATGCAGCACAACTACAACAGGTGTCACAAGTTGAACCAAATATTTCATTTACCTGAGAATGATTTTCATCTCACCGTGCTATATTGAGCAGGAACATTGTTGTTTTACTCTTATTGTTTAGCTGAAAATAGACATGCTGTGTCCAAGATTCAGAACAACCAATGTGCTCTCACTTCCACAGCCTCAACTATTGTTTCAGGTGGCAATAAAGTGCCTAAAATGGGTTATTTCCACAAGAGTATGCATTCAAACTCCAATGTACCACCTCAAAAGATAGCAGGTAATACTTAGAGGGATATACTGTCACTTTCTCTATAAGATTATGCTATTGTTTTCTATAAAAATGATTTGTCTTTCTTTTTCGCCTTTCATATACACGCAGTACGGGAGTCTGTGAGATGTTTGAAATTTTCCGTTTTTCCTTGGCTGACTTTAACAAACACAGACCAACACATACTTTCCTCCAATGAGAGGTAAGACACAATGCAGTTTACTTCACTTTATTTTTCTTGTTTAATCAGCTCCTTGGCAGACATCGCTTTTGAAGTTCCAGAAAATTTTTGAATTTATGCCCAGCTTTCTGCTAACAGGATCAGATTTATTTTCCGCTGTTCTTTTTACCAATTACTGGGTGATATATTTTCTACTTTTAAAAGGTTTCTGCAATCGGAAAAAAATATGTTTCCTCTCGTTTCTTTGATACAGTTCTCTGGGAAGCAGCGATCCTAACATGGTGCGGACAACCTGTGAACTTCTTTGTGATGTTATCCTCCAGGACTTCCCAGCCGAGATCTTCCTGCAAAGGCCTGGAATTGTTAAGGTTAGTGTACAATCCGTTGCAAAAGTATTCTGACAATTGAACTGTTTAACATTGGGGGGGAAATTACGGCTAGAAACTTCAGTATATTTTGCAATAAACCAACAAAAATATAAAGCAAACAGAAGTGGAAAGAAACAAATTTAGGGTTTTTAATAACAAAGGATGGAGATTATACAAATTGTATCAAAATATATTTAAGAAATAAGTATGTTGGTATTTAAAACTTGTTTTTTTTTGTGGATACAGAACATAAACAGTCTTAATAACCATGAACACAACATTTTCTGGGTGAAATGTGGTGGTGGCAGCATCATGGACAGGGGATGCTCTTCCTTTAGCAGGGATGAAGAAGCTGGTCAGTGTCGATAAAGATGACAAGCAGCCTAAATAAATAGGAACTGGTTTTGTTATAAAATCAAATGTATAGAATTTTAATGCATCCAATTTTATCTCTATAAAAGCTTGCATTGCTTAATTGTCTGCCTAAAACAACCATCTATTTAATGTATAGAGGTCCTCTTTATCCTCAGCAAAAGATATTAGTTTGGTGAAGAGATGCTAAACGGACCAGATTTCTGTTGGATCGATCTAATTGTTTTTAAAAACAGACAACAAAACAATTTTCTTATGGCAAACATCAGTTATGAACACAGCGTCCCTGATTCTGTTGGAGCTTGTTGAATTGCTGTTCTCTGGAGGCTTCCCTTTTTTCTTTTTTTCTTTTTTCTAAGATTGCTGCGAGGATGCAGCTTGGTACCCTGTACCTCTTAGAAGGTGTGAAACTCGCTGCTGCTGGGACATTCTGTTGCTTTACTTTTATCAAGAAGCAGTCGTTCACACTCTGAATGGGCACTGATCTTCTGGGCTCAGTTCTATTTGAAACATTTCAGCAAAGGATGCCGTCATTGTTTCATGGTTTCTGCATTTACAGATCCCTGACTGTTTTTCCTCTTGAGATTAGATGAGTTTATTTTGACATGGTGAGAAGCATTAATTGCAACATTGGCAGCATCAAAGGGGCTTTGTCTGAGTGTTTGAGGAAATATAATTTTACCCCATTGAGCAACTATATCAGCATCGCAATTTGGTTAATAAAGTGGGGCTTAAAATTACACCGGCCTCAGGGCATCATTAGCAAACTGTCACCCAGCATCCTCATGTTTAGAAGGAATCAGAGCTGGAAAGTACTCTTCTTCATGTTGCTTTAGTTCCCCTCATGTTGAGTTCTTAGTTTAGTTAAGGATAAAGAAACGACTTCCAAGTAGACACATGTCTTCATTAGAACCAGACCCCAGGAAATTAGAACTATTGATAAATTACTACCTTAGTAATTCAATTCCAGTTGCCCTTTTTGGTTATTGATTCCTACATGGTCTCTCTCATTGTCTGGGTCTAGCCTTTGTTTTTAAAGGTGTATAATATTGCTCTATAGATTATTTATACATTAGATCAATAAACTAATAGATTTGACATTATTCATCTGTTACCCAGGTGTAAAGTATGATGATAACCTATTTTATTTTTTATAGAACCTTTTGCTGTTGCTCAGGCTGGGTTCAGGTAAAGGTGAGGTCGGCTACCTCCGCTCATCGGCCCTGTCCTGCCTGCGGCAGCTTTGTGTGGGACTGCAGAGGAGGCTGCGCTTTCATCAGGATCCAGCTTTCTACTCAGCAAAGCAGGGTAAATGCCTTCTGAACGGGCTTTAGATGTAAACCAATCTGTTTATGTTGCTCTAATTAAAACATAAAAAAACAAAGATTCAGTATTCATAACATGGATGTTTTGTTGTACTTTACACTGGTGAAATAAGATAATAGTTCATTCAGGGGTCTCTTAAATCATATTCTGGCTTTTAATTCCTTGTCCTTGTTGATTAAAAAAAAACACAAACTATATTGTCAATGTTTTCTAAAAGCATGGATTAAACCTGATTGTCATTTATTGTGCACATTCTCCAGTCTTCGGATGGTCTAAAACATAATAGTGCAAGCCTAATGGATGGTATTAATGCACCCTTCCTTGTAGAAAATAAAGGAAACTTTGCAAGTTTTACCTGCTTTTTGTTGACATCAGCAAACATTTAGAATATTTCCGGGTTTTACTTTTCTTGCTGGGAGAATTCTTGGTTTAAAGGGACTGGATTAAATGCTACTGTCAATTTTTGTGTTGATGTCTGAGCCATTTGGGGGGGCAATCCAAAATGTAATGTAAGCTTGCTTTATACATTATACTACCAGTTAAGATTTTGACATTCGTTATTTTGAAATGCCCGTAGTTTGAATTATGTAGCTATATATTTGGATTAAAGTTGTTTCAGCCGATGCTTCAGTACCACTTGGAGTGAAACAGTCGGACAGACCCATATTAGACAGTGTTTACATGTTTGAAAGCTTGACCGTGTCCCCTTTAAACATTTCTTCTAATCAATGAACCTAAATAGTCCAGTTTTAGTCTTATCTGAACTTACTTCAGCAGGGATTTGCAGGTTATTATTGTGGAAAGTTGCAAATTTCAGTCATGCCTAAAAGGTCTAACTGTTGCTTTTATGCTTGTTTCAGCATTTATTATTCATGCTGGTCAAATAAACAATTAATGCTGGTTAGGATCACCTATTTGAAGGTTTAGGTGACTGCATGCGTGTGTATGACTTAATGGTTTGATTTATCTTTGTGTTTCAGAGGAAATATAAACATGTAATTCATATAAAAACAAAACAAAAAAAAACATCCTCTTAAAGTTTTTAAAAAGTGCTATTTAGGGGGATGTGTTTTATATAGTTATTTCCAGCTGGTTAGTTAGCATTTACATAAATAGCCGATAGTGATTCAGTTTCTAATTTCCTCTGTTACGGTTTAGATCCACTGTCGCAGAACTCCTCGTTCTCCTACACCCAGGAGGTTCGGGGGAACCAACGTTCACAGGCTTCTTCTCCCGCGGCTGAGCGCTCTCCTCGGCCCTCAGTGGTGGGGCGTTCATCCCAAAGAGCCCGGGGAGACGGTCAGGACGGAGATGCAGCCTCTAACAGGTGTGTGTGTGGTCATAGACAACTATGGGCAAGCTTGCAGTTTAAAATGATGATAAAACTGTGTTTGCTTATCTGCTTTTGTTAATTATTTTTGTAAATTATTTTTTGGGGGAAATGTATTTCAATTGGTTTCTTTTTCACTGGAAATTCTGTCTAAAGGCTGTTTCACCCACAGCATCAGGCAGCCTAGTTTGTTATAGCTCTATTAGTACACATGGTAATTCAAAACCCGTTACAGAAAATCTGACAAACTTCAATTAAAATGCATATTTTAAAAATTCCATTAAAATACTGATTTGGTGTGACATATAAAAATAGAAGAAATAATTTTTTATGTAAAAAAAAAAAAAATGGGGGAAAAAAATTCAAAGACATGTCTGAGTGTGTTTCTGGTTAAGCTAAACTGAACAGTCATGTTTTCAGTTTTGATTTAAAGGAGCCAGTTTCTGCTCATCTGTTATGCAGTTGGTTCCAAACGGAGGAGCACAGAATCATGATAGTCCCTTCCTATGTTTAATTCTCATCCTCTGAACTCTGAATGAGCATATTTTTGGTTATAACTGCAGGGAAATCTTTACCTCACCTGTGACTCTGCATGTACTTCAGCCTATTCAGTGCGTTATCAACAAAATGTACATTTTATTTAAGAGGAATTGCATGTTTTTCTGTTGTGAGTAAAAATATTTTTAGTTTCTCCGACTTTCTCAGCATGAGGGTCCTTATAAGAGGTTGTTTTCATTCCATTTATGTCGCATTCTGTTGCACGATAAAGATCATATCTGTAATTCATCCTCTAGCAGTTCGCACAGAGGTGGAGCAACTGTCCAGGCCCCTGAACAGACGCCCCGTTCCCCTGCTGATGCGGCTCACCTGCAGCTTCCGGACCTGAGTGTGGAAGATGTTCTGGAGCTTCAGTTACAGCAGCTCAACTTGGCCCAGTTTTCTGTTGTCACCATGCAGCATGCCATACCACTGCTGAAGACAGGTGGGAGTCTATTATTTATTTAATTCATTTTTTTTTTCTTTCTTCTGTGCTTGAATAAACTTGAAATATTGTAAATATCCCCAGTTCTGCTTCCCTACATCAACTAGATTCTATTTGGTTTTATTTGATCTTGTATGAAAAAAAAAAAAACAAAACAAAAAAAGAAACACCTTCCCCTGCTTTTGTTCCGCTTCTCTCTTCCTCTCAGACGGTTTGCATGTGTTCCACCGTGTTCTGGAGCTGTTGTGTGATGCTCTCCTCCTGCTCAGGGATAGTGTTTGCGAGCTGGTCTGGGACGATCGCAGCCTGGTGGGGATGGAGCTGGCAAGTCAACACAACTCATGACAGCCTCTTATGTAGATGAATGGATACACTTCACTGAAATGGGGAGCTGGCTTGGCCACCAGACAGTTTGTCACAGACACACAAGCATACGGTGTTCAACTGTCAAGGAGAACTGTGGGCATGAGAGTGAGCTGAATGAATTATACTCTCTGTTGCAAAGAGCTATGTACACCTACATGCAAACTTATTGTCTGCAGCCCCTGGGTTAGTCAAACATCATAACTGCTGGGTTAATACATGTCTTCATTCATTATGTATGTTAAGTTAAGACAATAGATCGTGTTAAAAAGGTTTGTGCCTTTTAACCGCTCAGGATTATTTATTATATTCCCTGGCAGCTTTTAGAATATAGTCTCTGCAGTGGGATTTATGCACTTGTCAAGCCGGGGGCCCCCGCGGCCCTCTGCTGTTTAATACATGCTCAGAGTCGTGCAACCTAAGAACTATTTTGTTATCTTTATGTGGGGAGCAGCTTTTGTTTGCCAGACCCCTCCGTTTTCCCGTGGGATCGAACTGAACTGAGCGATGCACAGGACTTGTACTGCCCCCTGCTGGTGTATCTTCTCTATTGTTCTATGTCTGCATCCAGAACAAAGTGACTGAGAATAGATTGTTCCAATTTATTCATACTGAGATAGGGTGGATCTGTATCTCGTCCCAAAATAACCCTAAAATCTGATTACATTCAATTCCTCAACCCCTGGAATGAACATTTTTTTTTTTTTCTCTCATGGCTCTCAGCCAACAGCTCTGTTTGAGTCAGAGAAAATGTGCTCAGTGTGAGAACACTTCTACGCGTTGGTGTGTGTTTGTTGCATGTGTGCTTTTATGTACTTTTCTGTCTGTTTATGTTTTGGTTCACATTTCTCTGTGTGCTTATTTTAGAAGGAGAAGCTGCAAGCCTGCATGGAGCAACTTGGGGATATACTCTGTTTTCACCAGAACCAATCAGCCGATGATCCTCACAATTCCCAGGTTTACCACAAAATAGCCTATATAGGGACTGCCATATTCACCATTAAACTTCTACAGACCATCCTCCCTCCTGAGAAGGTGTGTACCACAATTAGCTGGCAGCCCACTATTCATGGTAATCCTTCAACTTCACATTTCTGAATAAAATCCAGTACAACTTGCTTCCTTAAGAACTGACCTGATCAGAAAAAGCAGACAAGAAGCTTGTGGTTATTCTAAAAGAGTTCAGTCATTTCACGGGACTTTATTATCACTATTAGTACTCCACAAACGTGGCTTTCTTGGAAGAGTGACAATAAGAAACTCATCTTTGGAATAAAGATATAAGAACTGCCACTAAAGTTTGTTAAAGGTTATACTGAAAGACAAAATGAATACATGGAATAAGGTGATCAGTTGAGAATAGACTTAAGAAAAGAGGTTTCTGGCATATATTTTCTGGCAAAAAGCACCCTCAGTGTGCAGTCCCTGCATTAAATAGAGTTAAATACAGACTTAAATCCTTAGATGCTGATATAGATCTAAGTCTGTGACAAAGGCTTATCTTTAAAGTAATCTAAAACATACAGCCTGAGCTGCAACTGAAGGGTTCAGATCAAATCCCATCATGTGGTCTAGTGGCCTAGACAAAGTCTAGATTCATTCGTCTGTGAATTTCTTTCAATATTGTGTGCTGGATTTTAATACAATGCCTTGGAGTTGGTGGTTGTAATTTGGTTACATATAAGAAAAAGAAGGAATAGTTTTATATTTTGCACAATATGTGTTTTTTGCGACCAAATCATCAGTTTATTGCACTTCTACTCTTAAAGTTATTGTTTTTATGAACTCTATACAGGCCAGTGAAAATCTCCCAGAAAACACAGCGACTGCACTTTTCCACCTATGCTTGGACTCATCAGTGGGAAGTTTATTTCCCAGCATGCAGGAGACGGCTGTGGCCTACTTGGAGCAAGTGAACTCAGACAGCCACGACCTCTACAGGAGGGTGAACAGAGCTGCGCTTTGGATGGAGTCAACCTGTAACTTCCTAAAGGAGGCACAAGCTGATGTATGATTTGTAGGACCCATAAGCTGAAGATAATATTCATTCTTTATTAAAAAAACAAAACAAACATACCTTCAACTATTGGGGAATCTATTAAGTGTTTAATCGATTGGTTGTTTCTTTCTTAAGGGGGAGAAGAATTGGTTGGAGCTTCTGGAACTTGCAGACCAAGCCATTGATGGGCTTCCATTTCATCAGCACCTACCCATCATCAAGGAATGTGTCCACATGTGCTCTCACTTGTAAGACCAGAGTCTGTTTTTTTGTTGTTTTTTTTTTTTACCTTTGAACTTTTTAAAACCTCAATTTTTGTATAAACCTTCAAATCATTTGACTGTCCTCAATGAGGTGGAAGTTTGATCAGCCCAGCCCCCTCCTCCAAACGGAGAGCCAGAAACTCTTCCTCAAGCTACTGTCGCATCCCTCACCGCCTGTCAAAACGGAAACATACGAGCGTGCTTTAAACCTGGTCAAGGTCAGAGCATGTTGCTTTATAGGTTGCTGTTGTTTAAATGAGCGCTAAGGGTCATGGCTGAAGCATGCCAGCCTTATGTTGCCTAAAAAGGGAGCTGTCTTATGGTTCTTCAAAATCTAACTAAGCAAAATGGAGACAAATGTGGTACAGCACTTTGACAGCATACTATAAAAACCCTGCTTGACATTTTGAATCAGGCTCTCTTTTCATTTTACCAATCTGAGCCTAGAATTGAAAGTGAATTGTATTTCATGAATACGAGCAAAGTGAGAGGATAGTGCTAATTTATGATGTGATTACATATACCCCTAGGACTGTCTTGGCATCCAGAATCGGTCGAGACAGGAAGCGTCAGCGTGCGCGGGTGTTAACTTCCTTCTCCACCGCAGAGTCCTGTATGAAATAAGTGCTTTTGGACTGCAGGACTCTACAGAAAGGGTATCTGGATCTATTTTTTGTGTGTTTTTTTATCTTAAATTTGTAGATATGTTTTTTTTTTTTATGTTTTTTGTTGAGATTGCAGCCTTGAACAAGTATTTATTCCCCTTAAGCTTTTCCACATTTTGTCATATTGCTGCCACATGCTTATGATTTTATGGGATAATTCAGCACAATCTGGCACAAAACTGCCAAGTTGGAGGAAAATGATCAAAAAATATTTTTATGAAGATGTTTGTGTTTTTTTTTTTTTGTTTAAAAAAAACAACACTTTGTTGAACACAATTAGAAAACCCGAAATCCTTCTTTTGAAGTATTGTCTGCAAATGTGCTGCAAACACAAGAACGATGCAAACTCTCAAAAAAATCAAAAAATAAAAGTCTGCAAAGACAAACGGTGCAGTCATAGATAACATCCACCTCAAAACAGAAGTATAGCAGACAACTAGGGGGCCTTAATCACCAAGTCATATGGTAATGAATGATAAAATAAAGGCTCTATTCAGCAAATCTGCTCTGCATATGCTCATAACTGTGGTATAAAGCTAATATCAGGGACTTCCAAGAAAGTTCTTGCTTAACCTGTTGTCAAACTTGAAACATAGATAAAAATGTACACTGGTGGAATATGAGAATCCTCACTGTTGGCCTGTTTCCAACCACAGAACAAGTTCTAGTGGCTTTTTCTGAAGCAAAACTGATAAATATGTAGAAACTGCTTTCAATAAAAGGAAAAAAACATACATTTGTTTCATAAAATTAATATTCAGTTTCATTGGAGCGGAATGCTGCTCTTTTCAGTCAAATATGAAGCTACAACATTATTTATTTATTAAGTTCAAGAACAAATTTACCCAAAGCATTGCTTCCTTACTGGAGGGTCACCATTCTCCCCAGTCGCACGTTTGTTGCAGCGTCGTTTCTTCTAGAACTACCCAATAAACTCAGCTCGTCCATCTTTCCATCAGCACTGACCTGTCCCTGATGGTACTACCCGCAGGATGGCGTCGCATGTACCATCTTTCACACGCAGGGACAATGTGTTCAAAATCACAGACAGTATTTGTTTTCCACCACACATAAGTTAACATATAGTTAATAATACTTGTGGCAGACTTCAACTTTCTTCTTTTCCAGATTTCGAGCGATAGGCCCGGGTTTTGAATAATGTGACATATATTTTTTTCAATTGATACATCTTTTCCTTTCTCCTCACTGATATACATTATTTTGTGTTGGTCAAAAAGGTCAAACTGTTTAGTATTGTACCTGTAACTTGACAAAAATGTGTAATGTGGGTATAAATACTTTTGAAAGGCAGCTTTTATGTGGATAATTTAGTCCCTTTACTCGGTAGCAGCTGTTGGACTTGGCTTTGCTTTGTGAACTCAGCTCTTTACTTCTGATCTATAGGTGAATGTTGCTGCCAAGGATATTCTGCTCTTCCTCCTCAAGGGACGATTAACGATGACAGCGCCAGCCTGGGACAGATTCAATGAGGCACTTTACCCGGTCATACCCATATTACAGGTGTTGTTCACTTTGTGGAGATTACAAAGTAATTTCTCTGCTGGGCTCTTAAACCAGCCCTCCTGTTTGGAACTCATGGCACTATATTAACAGAGATCAGGCACTGCGGCGTCAAAGAACCTATTTTAAGTAGAAAAATATTCATATCCTCAGCACACAAAGGCTGCTTATTGTGCTGCATGTGAAGGAAAATGTTATTCTCTCGTTTATGTATTCGTTGCTATATTGCTTCCTTCTTTTGGGTGGCCGAGACAAACTTTTATTAATTGCTCTGTTTCAGGCAACGGGAAGCCAGAACACTCTGCATGAATATACATGAGAGTTTGACTAGGCTGTCAAGCGTGATTTAATTCAAACAGGCCATTGCAAGTTGGGCCCTCTATGTCAACAAGAGATGAAATGAAACCACCCCTAATCAAAGTGATGCAGATTTTATTTACTGTTTCACTGGTTAGCAGGAATTCCCCATTGTTTACTGCTTTGTCTTCCAACACAGCCTGACAATTGTTTGTGTGTGTTTGTTTGTGCGGCTACATGGCAGGGCTATGCCAGCACTGAGGAGTCACTTGGAAAGTGTGTCCTGCTGATAAGTGACATGTCGGATGTGACAAGAGACAACGTGTTCCCGACTACAGGCAAGCTGAAAGCGGCGCTCCGTCTCCTCTTCTCTAAACAGCCCACGTAAGTCGGAGCTCTGGGTCTTCCCATTGTCGGAGCTGGTTTGATTGTTAGGTGCTCCGACATGTGTAGGTGTGAATTGTTTTTTTTTTTTCCATCTGTATGATGTACATAATCTTTGTAAAGTATTTTTTTTTTTTTTTTTTTACTGTGCTTGAGTTTCTTTTTTATTATTTTTTTGTATTTTCTGAAATAAAAAAGCAACAGAGCATCTGGCAATGGCGAAAATGTTGCTGTTGGACACATTTAATAGCTGCATTTCACTTTACATACACTACTTTGAAAATGTTTCAACTTGGCCCATGCTACCTTGCATCTTAACTAAGACTGATCAATATGTGGCACCATGGTAATATTTCAAAAGTGCAGCTTAACGTGCCACACTTTTTGCCTAATAAGTATTATAAGCCTGCATCTGTCATGCAAGCTTATAACACCTATTAGCTTTCTTGCTGTTTTAAGGTTTTTTAAAACTGCTCAGTCATAATTTTGTCAGAAAAAGAAAAGTTACAAAGCACCTTCTTCCATGTTTGCTGTGTCCCTTGAATTGGTTGCTGCCTTCTTGTTGCTGCTGTTCTGCAGCCAGATTCTGCCACCTGAGCTGCGGATGTCTGCAGCTCCTCAAATGTTACCTTTGGCTTATTGGCAGCTTCTCTGATGGAAATGCTAATGTATCGAAATTGATCCAAATAATGATCAAATTTAACTTTTCCTAATTTTTCATAGAATTCAATGACAACTGTTGTATTAAAAAAACAGATTTTTCTGTCAATTATTTCATGGTTCGGGCTTTAAAGGATCAATGCTCTCCTTTCCTGTCTGTTCAAACGGACGGGTGTGTCTTTCTAGGTTTGTTGGTGTAGTTTTCCATTAGAGCTTTTCAGTTGGTGGAATTAATCGCGATTAGCTTATTATTGAAATAATCATTTATTTATTCATAGAATAATCATTTATTGGATGACACAGAGTCAATGCTCCTCCAAAACTCTGAAAGTTTTTATTTCAACTGAATCACATCACTTAAAGAACACCTCCTAAGCACCCTTTACTATTGGTTCATTCAAAGGGTAATCAAAAAATCTGTCAATGGATTCATTTTTAGGCAAAACAAATGCTAATTGCTGCACTAGTTTCCATTTTCTAGATATTTTTAGATGATGTTCATAACAATGATTAAATACTAGACGCTCTGTTTATCCTAAGATCTAATGAGATGCACAACAGTTTATTATTTTTTTTCAAATTTATTAGAACTATCAGAGAAAATATGCTCAATTATTTAAAAGACGACACTATTTTTATTGTAAAGAAAAAAATATTTATTTCCCTCCTACTTCAGAATAATCTAGCACTTTATGTTGTTTTTGGTGCAGCACATAAAATTCAAAGTATAACACGTTTGCAGTTCAAAAAGGTGGAGACTAGATGCATATTTATGGTAACTGATCCTAGTGAAGTCTGTATTTATCTCTACTGCTAGAGATTTTTAATTTGCATTGCCTGTTATGTCGGTATTGTTTTTTTTGTTACAATTAAAGCTGTGATCTTGCAAAACATGCATGTAATTACCTTAAATATTTTTCTAAAGCCTCCTATTTGAAATCAACAGTGTCAGAATAGCTGCAGTGCAACACATC
>JAUZNJ010028041.1:0-16366 GCA_034780135.1 Jordanella pulchra
TAGATAGATAGATAGATAGATAGATAGATAGATAGATAGATAGATAGATAGATAGATAGATAGATAGATAGATCTTTCAATTACTGACCAAATTAATGATCTACATTCAATGATTTAAAAACATGCCTCTTTAGAAATATTTCTCACCAACTGTTTTAAACCCCTTAAGGAGTGTTTTGAATGGAGAGATGCTCCAGTGTCTGATTTGACCACATAGTTTGAAGAAAACTACCATCACAAACTGCAGCAGCTGAGGCATTCCTGATGTTTAGTTGTGCCAAACATTTTCCTTTTGTCTATTAGATGCTCAAAGCTCATAGCAGTGTTTTATCTCTTGAATTTGCTTTAAATTTCCCACAGTAACTCTTATCTCTCAGGTAAGTTCATTGGTCTTTATCAATACATTATTTTAGTAGTTTTTCTCTAATATAGAACATGTATAGAACAGCTTTTCTTAGGGTTAAATTCAGAACCAGCATTTGTGAAGGTATTTTCTTGCACTGATTTATATTAAGTAAATGTCACTAAATAGAAATCCACTACTTACTTTACAGATTTCTAAAACAGATGTATTATTTAACTTAAACTTTACTATCCAGTGCATTGTGTTAGTCCATCACATAAAATCCCAATGCAAAGCTGTTCTGTTTGTGGCTGAAATGTCACACAATAGGAAAAGGTTCAACACATTTTTGCAGCTTGCTATTGTGTGGTTAAAAAAAAACATACTGTTAGATTTTTGAACTTTATATGCCAGCCTTCGTTGTACATAATAGACGCTGGTGTATTTTTATAGTAACTGAAACATGAACTACAGAATGCGCATAATGCTCTCTTGTTTTCTTTCATTGAACTTTTGAAACTGATTTTGGAATGGCTTCTGGTCTTCCTGCAGGGAGATCTTACACAGATCTTTGACTCTAACTATCAACAAAATTCTCTCTCATCGTGGTCTTTTAACATCATTTTTCATTTTTCTTTCTTAGTATGACTTTATCTTTTTGCACATGAGACCATTGCAGATGTTTTTCAAATTGTTCCTCCTGCTATAGAACAGGACTTCCAGTTTCTCTGCTGATGCAGTCCAACATTTTGACACAGAACTGGATTGTTAAAGTCCTGAAGCAAAATTGATCATGTCAGTTATGTCAGTGTCTGTTGATACAAGTGAAGTGAACTGACATGTTTTTATAACAAGTTTAGTCCAATGAGGATGAGACTTTTTTGATTACATTTTAAAGTGTTGCATGTGTGAAGTTGTTTTATTTATGCAGTAAATGCGTCACAAATCCTATGAAATGTGACCCTATGCTGCGTCACACCAAACATGAAGGGCCAGCTACAGGAATAAGATGATTATATTGCTGCTGGGGGGTCCCCCTGCTGGCCCGGAAGACCTACAAACTTTTAAGAGCTTGGCAAATTCATGTCAATTTGAATAAATTAAAACATTAATCATTTATATTTAGCTATTGAAATGTTCATTACATTTTGAGCTCATTTTTAGGAATCAATTCAGCTTTAGATGAATCATGTTTAGCTTTGATAGTTCTGACCAATTTATGTCCCAAATGTAAATATTTAACCTTAAGATCTTAACATAAATGCAGCATTATATAAATAATGGAAATAAAATGAAAAATAATTCAAACAATTGTTTTTGATCGCTTTTTGTTGTTTTTCTGATATTGCTGCTACACATCATGTAATCATTTTATCCAGCAGTCTTACCAATCAATAGCAGTGGTCAGGGCTTATAGTAACGTTTTTGGTTGATTTTGAGCACAGGATTACTAATCAGCTGCCACTGTCTATTTGTCAAATGAAGTAACACTTTTAATTATTCTGTATAGACCTTGAAAAAAAGTAGCATTGTGCAAGTTTCAAAATAGATAGAGGAGGACATAACACAGTTACATCGAGTGAAGATGATTCAAACAGAGTAAGTTGTTGCAAATACTTTTAGGATATTAGATATATTTCTGGTTGACTTTTCTTTCTGGCTTCCGCGTTGGCAGGCTAATGTTCTTTTGCCAACGTAAAAAAAAATAAATGCTGCACTCAGTTTTGGTAACCATGGCAACCCTCATACTGCACCAAAGTACAGTAGGTGGAGAAAACATAGCTAAGAAATTGTTGATAGAAGTGATTATTTAAAGGATATTACTCCACTACTGGGTGACAAATGAGAATATGATTTTGGTTATTTTACACTGAATTTATTACTTATTGCTCTTTTGAATTAGTACTTTAATTATTGTATTTTATTATATATTTATGTGAGTCTTAACCTTTTCATTTCATAATTTTTTTTTTACATTGAAAATAGGATCTCTTTTATTGTCCCTCTGTGAGGACAGTGTTAAAGTTGTAATTAATATATTAATCACAGTTTTATTTCAATTAACAGACAATTCAGAATCTGGTTCAACTATAATGATCGTGTGCAAAAACAAGGAAACTGGTTTTCCAAAGTTTGCAACCATATTGAACCACAATATGTAAACATATACATTTTATTTAACAGTATTTACTTTATTTATTTGAATGCGACCTCCATAATACAAATATATGTAATGTATTACTGTCCTAAATGAAAACATACAAAACAAAATCTTCAGGTTGAAAGGTTGTCATTTTTAAGAAGAAGAATAAATTGTATCTATAATATCTGCAAATTAAAGCAATGTTTGTTGTGATAATCCATTTAGTTTTTTAATCGATTTTAATTGATTTATTTTTTACATGTTGTAAAAAATATTACAGAATAGAATAGAATAGAATAGAATAGAATAGAATAGAATAGAATAGAGTTGCGGATCTGCAGGAACAAGATTAATGCAATCAAATGTTATATAATTATTATTTTAGACTAAAGGATTGCATTTGCATTAATTTAAATTACTACTTTAGAAGATGTACCTTTATCAGTGCAGTTAAAATAGTCCTTTAACACATTTAATGATTTTGTAAGGAGGTGTTTCTTTGATGGGGTGTTCTCTATCTTTCTTGTCTAGTTACTTCATGCATGGCAGAGTTAAAAAAGCAGAGGACTTCCTTAAGACTCGTCTTCTGGACACACTGACAGAACAGATTACTAAAGTCACCAAGGTAATTAAGTTTCTTTTCAAATCCTAATTGCTTCTTTTTACATTTTATTTTTTGTAAATAATGTAAAATTTCTATGATGGATTACATCTTTTTAAAATCTAAATAATAGATCTGGAATGTAAATATTATTTTATTAAGGTTTTATATAAAATTAAGCTAAATCATTTTGTTTATAAGTTAACATGTGAAACATATAAATGTCATAAATATTTTCTTTAATCAACATTTATTTTTTGTAAATTAGATTCAAAGACCACCTTGAGGGGAAGATATGAGAAAAAGAAATTCCATTTATTTATGAAACATGGTTTCATTCCTTTAGAAAAGTCATGGTCAACATGAACCTCTGTGTTAAATCTACTGATTTGTGAAAAAGAAACATCTCAGAGCCTGAGGGAAATGAAACAACCATTCCCAGCACCAAAATTCATAACAGTAAAAGGTTTCAGAAGATAGATCCTAACCTGGACCATATTTCTTCTACTAGGGGCCAGAGGGATAAATGATATTCCGATGCTGAAGCCATTTGTGTTCCTCTTTTTGCCAATCTTGATAATATAAAGAAAGAATGAGTAGGAGTGTGCATATATCAGGTTTGTGCTTCAGGCCATGCATACACTCAGCTCTACATAGCAAACTTAATTTATCCATAACGTCCCTCACATAGACCCCTGATGATTACAGGTTTCATTCACATGCATAAGGAAGACTCCATTTGGATGTATCGCACTTGTAATTCATGCTTCTAATAATTTGCTGTTGTTGTCATGATCATACGAGTATAAGAGCGTTTTGGCTTTAAGTAAATTGTTATCAGCTCTCTTACTAATCCAGTAAGATGTTAGATGCTTTTTTGGTGGCTCTTTACAGATTGTTAACACACACACTCCAGGGAAGAAGGTGTGGCTGGGTGGACTTGCCCCAGCATGGGCTGGAGGCATCAACAATCTCTCTGAGACATTCGCTGCAAGCTTTCTGTAAGTGACTTAACATAAATATAAGATATAAAAAACATAATAAGATGAAGTGATAGATTTATCAGAACTGTCCCTTTTATTCTGAAACTAGATGCATCCACTTGCTTTCAAATATTCCTCTGATTTCCAACCATTCCAGGTGGATAAACACGCTGGGTGTGGCTGCTGTTCAGGGCATTGATGTGGTTTTGCGGCACTCGTTCTTTGACTATGGATACACACACCTTGTGGATCAGCATTTTAACCCTTTACCTGTAAGTGTTTTTGTTTTTTATCAGCTAGACAGTGATCAAAAACTAATACGCACAGGTTGGCCTTTAATCACAACAACAGGATCTGGTCCCAGTAGGCTCTGAAACATTTCTTGCGCACAGCCAGTACTTTGGTAGCACCTCTGACTCTTTCCCGTGGGAGCTATTAGCTGAGATGAAAGCCGTTTAGTGGCGATGAGTGGTCAGACGTGAGGGCAAAATGCCATGTAACCTTAGCCCTTTATCAGAGCTTAGGACAGTGTCAGTGCTCCCCTCTACCTTCATCCTAACTGTGTGCCTCTCTGTGTGGGACAGGCGGCCGGTGAGAGATCTGGAACCTGAGACTCTGATATGCAGGCAAGTTAGTAAAAGCCTGCAACACTGTGAGGAAATGAGATGCTTAACACCAACTTTTTTCACAACAATCTTTGGAAGGAGAAAAATGTCCCACATTGGTGTGAAGTTGGGAGTTTAAATTTAATGTGTGGTGCTTTGGGTAACTCTTTAAATGAGTAATTTTTACTTTTAAAATTTGTGATTTTTATTTAATTGCATAGTTTATAAAATATATAATAGTGTTTAATCAATGCTTAAACAATAATTTTAAAAGATTTTGGATTGAGGATGATGGAGATTTCAGATAATTGTTTTATTTTAGGCCCTAAAATCCTAATTGGAAATTTTAAAATGCCTTCAAAAGTTCAAATGCTATTATCTATCTCTTAGATTCGACTTATATCTGATAGCTCAAGCAGAAGTCTGGGTATTTTTCTCTAAAATGTATCAATCAACATGGCCTCATTTTTCTTTGCTCCTCGTTTCCATTATTTTTCTGGGAATGTTGAGCTCCCGCTAGGATCACAATGCTTTTAACATGGCTGGATGTCTGACGGCTGTGCAAGCCTACCTGCTGAGAGAATTCACTGCAGGGCCAACCTGTCCTCTACATGGGAAATTTATGACTTGGCCCCTTCCCCTATAGGATGACTCTGCCATTGGTAGAATCCACTCAAAGCCCTTGGCCCATTAAAAGACTGAACCACTTCATCTTTTTTCCACACTTCCCTCCCCTTTTTTCTTGTGCTTACCCTTCTGTTGTAATCATACTCCCTTTTCCTGTTTTCTTTGTTAATTTTGCTTTTCATGGCCTGGCTGTCTTTAGAGGTGGATGTTAAGCTCCACTTGCAGAACAATGATGGTGTAAGATATATCCTTTAAGGAGCAGACATCTGCTGTTTTTGAAAACATATCGCTCTTGTTTGAAAAGAGTAAAAAAATATACATTTTATATTTACAAGGCAGTTGGAAAACTTTTGCGTTTCTTTATAAAAGTACCTCTTACTCTAATTCTTTTCATGCAGTTTAGAAAAGTGGAATTATTATTTGATGAAGAGACAAATTAAAGAAGGCTGTAGTCTGAAACAGCTATTTAAAATAATAATCTGTAACCATTTAATTAGGTTATCAATTACATAAAAATCATGTGTCCTATAGTCTAAACATAGTGCACCAGGTTTCCTTTTTGTTTTGTCTTTATCATGTTAGCTCTTTCAGTTACACCAGTAACTACAGCAGGGTTTTACTGTGAGGATCTTTCTCTCTCTCATCTTGGTTAAACTGTTTTATGATTGGATTGCTTCTCTCTGGCAGCTTCTGCAGGTAATGTTTGTGTTTCTGTCTATCTGCGAAGGAAGAATCTAGAGCAAGCTTTGATTTGTCATGCAGTTTGTAAAGAAAACAGACAAACATGCAAACTGGAGATTCGGTACCGTGGAAAGTATGTCTAAAAACAAAAACAGAATTATTTTATATCAATTACTGTTTTGTCAGACAATTTTTGATCAGCCATACACTAAAATGCCCATATTTACTTTAGTTTTAAGCTGAAAAAAAATTCTTAATATATAACTAGTGAAGGAAGTCTCCATTACACATGATGTACTCACGATAGATCATAGGTCTGACCGGGTATTCATCTGTCAGTCTCTCTGCCATTGTCAACAATACACTGCTCTATACTGTGCTCTGCTTCTTCGATGCCTTGGCAGCAAATTAAGTTAAAGTCTGCGTGGAAAAAAGAAGCCTTTAAATGTTGCCATATGCAGGATTGCATGGGAACTTCCTGAGGAGCACATGTTGTTCTGGGTTTCTTGAAGAGGTGTTGAGTCTGTGTAGTCTGTACAGTGAGACGCAGTACGGTGAACTTCCTAATAAGGATAACACCAAACAACAATTATAATCTAGAAAAATATTTTGTGGAAATTTGATATTTAAGGGGTGCATGTTAAAAAGGGATCAGGTTGCTGTCAAACTACATCATGGTTTTTTTTTGTTTATTTGGACACCTTATAAAAAAAAATGCTTTCAAAACGAAATCTTGCTCTACCATCACCAGAACAGTTCTTTGCTGGGTTACTTCCAAATTAGAGGGACATTTTTAAATTTGTTAAAAGATCTCAAGAATAAGTGCTAATTGGTACACAGAGGTACTGTTTTTGAGACAATGAAAGTCCCAATCAGAATTCTATCACCGATTTTCAATCTGCCATTTCTATTAGGGTTTCAGGCGTCAACTGCTCATTCCTTTGCTGCTGTCACTAATCATTTAAGTAGCAATATGAATGTCAGATACTAGATACTGTAAAACAGTAGTTTACCGTTTAAAATAAAACTAAATGATTCTGAAGTTAAAATATATGATATATTATTGTGGCTAGCAAGGCTGCTATTAGAAAAATAATCTCTAATTTAGAGAGCATTAGTTATTACCTTAACTGTATAATTTCAATTTCAAAGCTGCTATGATTTTTTCTAACTCCAACATATTCCATGACAACAGAGGCTGAAAGTTTAAAGGAATGAGAGCGCAGCTTAGCTGTATCCCTTATAGCCTTTCTGTCATCTAGTGAAGTCTTGCTCTCTCTCACCCTCTCACAGCCTAAGTGAATTGGACATGTCTTATAATGTTTTAGGAATAAATAGCCTCTTACGTACGTCTCTGTTCTTCATCTGACTAAAATAATAACTCCTTTTCCACCAAAGGGTTTTGTAATTACCTGGTTGTGCTTAGTCAGAGAAATTGACTCTTTGGAAAAATAAATGATTTTCTGATTTTCTTACAGACTGCATCTTTATTTAAATATAACAACAGAGCTTACTGGGACCTTGCGTGCATGCATGCAAGAGAATTCGAGCACCATTGAATGTTCTAATAGAAAAATAATAGATCAGTATAGGGGCAAGGTTTAAACAGAATTTTAGGTTTTAATATTAAAGCTGAACTACAGCTTCTATGTTTATTAGAAGATGACCAACAAGAGATTCAATACAAAGCTTCATGTTTTAAGAAGTGCTAAATTCTAAATGATGAAGACTATATACGTAAATTGTTAAATGTTTGCATTTTTGCAAAATTTAGCTATTTATGTGCTTCCCTTATTATGTACCAATGGCCTTGCTCCTACAGGACTACTGGTTTTCTCTGGTCTTCAAGCGCCTTGTTGGTCCGAGGGTTTTAGCGGTCCGAGTGGCTGGACTGCAGAGGAAGCCCCAACCAGGGCGAGTTATTCGGGACAAGCTACGAATCTATGCTCACTGTACAAGCTACTACAAGTATGTACCAGAATTTATTTGGTTTGGACAGCTTTTCTTCATTCTAAGAAGCACCTAGCAATGCTTTGAAGCTTTAGAACAAAGGAGACGTTTGCAGTTAAAACAACCCCCAGTGTCATTGTGCAAATACCGGGAGACTTATTGTCAGTTGGGAAGAAGAAAATCCCCTGCTGGCTAATTTAGCTTCCCATAAATAAGTAGTTCATGGACACCCGCTATTTCACAGCTCAGTGTCTATAAAACTTAACGGGTATCACTTATCAGGTGTGTGGGTTCTGTCTCCCTGTCGTCAAAGAGCTGCTGAAAGGTGTGCAAAGCCTTCATCCCATCTCAGTTTGGCTGGAGGGGGATATTTGAGGGGGCCGGAGGAGGGACAATAAGGTCGTCTGTGCTGGGAGGAGATAAAGGAGTGCCACCATGGTCTGTTCAAGGTTATCGTCTAACCCTGGCCAGGGGCTGTCAGCACCAGGCTAGACTTACTCTACGGCCTTACTCTAGACTTGGCTCACTTACAGGTGGAGCATCTCAGGAAAGAAAAATAGGTAAAAAGGTGGACAGACAAAATGATAATTTATTATAAATGGCAAGCATGAAGACTTTTAACAGTTTTCAACTAGTTCTTTGCTTAATTTTGAAGTGCAGCAATGTTATCTGCAGACGTTCTTGAGTTGTTTACTTATGATCAATTAATTAGGCCTAAAATCTGTCACTTTCATATTTTAAAGCCCCTCCATTTTTTCTGCTATTAACGGTCATCAAATTAATTGTTTCTCTAAAACATGTGAACAAACCCCTGTTGTGTTGGTGATTTGACTATACTGAAAGTTTGTCCAGCTGATGAGCGGTTAGGAAACTTTCTGTCTTAGATGTTTCCCTTTTACCTCCTCCAATGGTTTGCGTGACATTTTTTGTCCTCTTCCTACTGATGTTCAGACATCAAAAAAAGAGTGGGTATATTTATCTAGCTTGGCGCCTCTTCATTTAGGCCTGAGAGGTCATAATCAATTCCCCCATCTAACGTGGGGTCCATCACTCTCAACCTCACTTTGTGTTTCTCTAAAAGAAGATGTTGAGAGCTTAACCCGGAGCCAGACACGCTGTGCTCCCAGCTCCAAAACAGTTCTTTTTTCTGTCTTCCGGTAAATATATTGAATACTTGCTGTCTTGCAGAGTGATGAAATAAATGGCTCACACCATGCCCAAAAAGAAAGATAAGCATTGAACCAAAAACAAGTCTGCTGTAAGGATATGAAATTTTTTAGGGAAGAGTTTTAACCACCAGACTATTTAGCCTTGACCCCGAACACCGCGGCTGACATGTGGTATTCACTACGTCTGTGTTGTCTTTGTCCTCATATCTGGGCTCCTAAAAGATTTTATCATGTTTGTTTTATCCGTCTTGCTAAGTTATTTACCTTTGGCTAATAATCCTATCAAACTGTTTCCCTAGAGCAGGACTTAAACACTGTTGTCTGTGTAACTCAAGAATTGCTGTCCTTTTTGTGAGAACACCCTCCATTTGACCCAGAACCAGACAACAGCAGGTTTTGATATTAAATACTGTACAGGCTGATAATACTTTGTTGAATTAAAATCTTAAAGGCTTCAAATTGAAGTTAAAACAATGTAGTACAAGTTGAAAATACAGTTAAACCCAGATATTCCACTATGTTAAGTGAAAAAGAGGTTTTTCAACTTTTTTTTCTTTTGTTGCCTAAAATTAAAATCACACAAAAATGTTTCTATGATAGGTCATAGATAACACACTAAATTGCTAAAAGTCTAAAGAATGGCACAGAGAACAGTTTAAAATCTATTTTTTGATGTGAATATTTAGGAGAGATGATCCTAACATCCTAAATTTAATCTCATAGAAAATTTGTAGAGAGCTCAAGAGGCGTGTGTGCATGGTGGCCTACCAACTCAAACTAAGGACCCAGCTCTGTCAGATGAACCGGGCAAAATGTTCAGCAAACACTTGGAATAAAAGCACTTAAGGAAAATATGTTTACTAATCACCTCTGAACAAATAAAGAGGTTTTGTTCTAATTTATTGTCAGGCAGCAAAAAAAGCAAAGGTTGTGCATCTTTTTATACAGGGTATGTAAATAACTGGAGATGGAGTTCATCTGTTACACATACTTGACTTTACTTTCTGAATTTTCTGAGAGCTTTTTGATCCAGATAAGATAAATGAGTTATGCTTTTTATCCCTTAACTATGTGATAAAAACTATCAAAGACTTTCTTCTCTTTGTATTCATTCTTACTAATAGAGCATTTTATTCATGATGACATCGCAATGATATAGTAAATCCCCAGTAGCAGATGTGGAATAGAGTGTGTGTGTTTTTTTTAATATTGGGTTTTGTGCTGAGAGACATTACAGTCCAAATTGAAGGTAATCTTTTGTTTCATCTTTTACGACATCAGTCCTAACTACATGAGAGGATCCATAACAATCTACATAATCAATTTACATCGGTCGAGGAAGAAAATCAAGCTGGCAGGGACGTTACGGAACAGGACCGTCCATCAATACCTTCTGCAACCTCACGGCGAGGGTGGACTCAGAGCCAGGTTAGTACTTGCCAATTTCTTTCTTTAGATTTATTTAAAAACAGCAAATTATTTACTCTTTAATGATGTGATTTAAGAATGTAACCCACAAAAGGGCAATTATTTTGCACAGTGGTCCAAAGAGCAGGGAGCTGAGGAATAAGGTAAAGTGGAATTTTATAAGCATTTTTTATAAGGTGTTAAACGCAGACCCTTCACAAACCTGCATTAAATTTATTTTGTTTTAAGACCATACGTTATGCTGAGCCAGCGTGTTTGTGGAATAACACACCAAACAACGTGGAAACACACACCTAGAATACATGCTATTTCATCAACACACACTTAATCTAATAACAATCCAGCAAATGCTTTTTATCCCTGTTCGCTCCCCATATATCAGTAGTACTCTGCCGGAGCTTTAAAGGTATTAAAAGGAAATGTTCTCAACACAGACCCATCCACAAGGTTAAAATAAGTTCAGTTCAGTTTATTTATGCAGCACTAATTGGCAACAAAAATAAATCTCAGATTACATATGAAGAAACTTCAATTCATGTACTGATAGGTAATTTTATTCAGTCTGGGTGTAATCCAGACTATTATTCCAGGGTTTGTTTAATCTGTTTTTCATTCTTGTTTTTAAATGTTTAAATTTCTACTTTTTCGAGCTCTTAGTTCTGTTTTGGTCATTGTTTACATGTGATTTATTTCACTTAGTGCAATAACCCCATTTAATTCTCATTTCCTTAAAATGTTTCTTAAAATAAATTCATTATAGGTTTAGTCTCACACTGTCTACTCTAAGCCCAATGGCCTGTTATTTTTTACTTTGTCTTAAGTCTTAAGTCCTGGAATAACAGCATAATGACTCACAACTGTGGATGTGTGAGGTTGTCTTTGAGGTACACGATACCTGCATATGGCCTTAATGGAGGCTTACACGTAAACCTGCATAGCAGCATAATGATGAAGGATGTTTTTGGTGTTGGAACAGGATTGTAAGGCAATTAAAAGGCGAGGCAGCTAACGATGTCCCATTATCTATCTTTAAAGTGCTTTCTTTAACCACAGGCACTGCACTAGGACCTAATGATCAATTCAACAGCACCAGATGTCTATAAAGCTTCCCTTGTGGGATTTTTTTAAAGTGTTTAGGCTAATGCATGTTGAGGGGCAACTTTGAGCACTTCCTTTCCACTTGTAAGTTCTCATTAGAGGGAATAATTTTATTTGAAATTTTATTGAATATGGTTGATACTTGTAAAAATAACCTCCAGACCACCGTCTTTTATTTCAATTTATTATAAACTCTATAACATTAGAAGCTGAGCCTTTCATTTTGTAAAACTAATGATGCCGTGAATGAAAGGACAACTTTTTTAGAAAGAAATCGCAGGAAATAAAGCTAGTCCTAAATCTGCTGTTGATCTAAAGAGACAGATCAATACATAATTAGAAAGCCTTTTAAACTTGATGGTGGCTGATTTTTTGGTTTGTTTTTTTTTTTGCATTTCGTGTATTGAAATAATCAATTTTATATTTATTCTCATTCATTTGTAAATAAATATTTTTATGCTTTTTATTTAAATATGCATAACCATTGCTTTTAACATGTTTGTGGCAAGTAAGCCATTAATATTTTTTAATATTTTTTATTTTTTACCGTTTCACACAAGCTAGTTAACCGTTTTTTATTTTTTACAATAAAACATGTTGATTATTATAGCCTTGTGTTGATGAAAAAAAGGTTTTGAGAACCAGTTAGAAAAAACAATTCAAAATTTGTTTTTGACAGTTTTTAATCACAATATAAATTTTCTAATTTTCTAATTTTCAAAATATTTATATTATTGTTGATTTAGTGATTAATCAATTTTTAGCAGCTTTTCTCCAAGTTTTTATTTCAAATGTTTATTCTGCACCGCTGTGCAGTTGTTAACTTACAAAATTGAACCAGCAGCGTCCCCAAGTGTTCAACAGCTAGAATGAAAACCATGTCTCCTTTGCTCTGTACAAGGAATTTTTATTTTAGAAGACTGTGCAAGACTGTGTTCTGTTAAATTGCAAGGGTTCAAAGACAAATCTTTTTTGTTTTGTTTTGTTTTTTAACTCTGACATTGTCCAGCAGTGTCAAACTTTAAGGGTTGTGATCGTTTATAGCACTGACCATAGCCTGAGTGTTTGAACTCCACCAATAATAAATATTATAAGATTTACAAGTTTTGTGTAAAAATGGATGCAAAGATCCATCTCTAAATATTTGGTGAATATGGCTTAAGTTACCAAAACTAGAGTATTAAAAAAAACACCAAACCTATGGTGGAAGATGTATATGAAAGAAATGTTATGTTTCTGTCGTCAGAATTACTATAAGGGAAGCTGATTAATGTGACAAATGTCATTAACATTCTCTACAAGGAGGGCAGCTCACAAATGGCCATTGCTGTAGAAGCTGGCTATTCAATTGGAGGTGTATCAAAGAGTATTGATGGAAAGTTTATTGGATGGAAGAAGTGCTGCAAAAATCAGAAGATTCACAAGGCATGGATTGTGGCTGAGATATAAGCTAAAGCGCCACAACACAGAGATGTGACCAGAGGAGT
The DNA here is from genome assembly GCA_034780135.1 of Jordanella pulchra. Classification (NCBI taxonomy): domain Eukaryota; kingdom Metazoa; phylum Chordata; class Actinopteri; order Cyprinodontiformes; family Cyprinodontidae; genus Jordanella; species Jordanella pulchra. The sequence continues at coordinate 13,116 of JAUZNJ010028041.1, forward strand.
ACTTGATAAAACTGGCTTAGAAAAGCCAGACTTGGATGCCCAGTTCTGACTTAATTTAGGTCCTATCCACATGGAGATGAGATTAGGTGTAATATTAAAGATAAAGATATTACATCTTAAACTGTCTATACGAGTGGAGCCGGTGTTTTGGGAGAGTATAAATCCTCATTTTTGAAACAGGGGACCCCTGAGTAGGAAAATCAGAGACTGGTTTATTGGTTACGTGTCTGCATGCTAGCTGCATATTTTTTAACTGTGACTTTGTAGCTCAACCTACCTCTTTAAATGGCATAGGCCTTTTTACTGCCATGTTGCTGAGTTTACCTCTCATCAGCTGTCTGCATATGCCCATTTTATCAGTACTTTGAGAGTGATTGTGTGGTAGGGTCACAGTGCAACCAAAGGCCCCGGCATGTGTACTACAGCGTCTTCAGTGGTGCTGTGTACACTCATGTTGACGTAGCTTTTTTCTAAGCCGTTTATGAAAATGTACCATGTTCATCTTCATGTGGACTAACTTTTAAGCACAAAACGTCAATAATTAATTACTGGGTTTCACCAAAAGGACGCCTCACCTAATGCTACTGCTTGTTTCTTTTTTAAGAAAGGAAAGTAACAAAATATTTTGATATTTTGTCTACATGTTTTATTAATTCCAATATTGTGTATTGTATAGATGTTTTTAAATAATAGACGTATTATTACTTATAATTGGTCATAAATGAAGTAAAATTTGTTATACATGATTAATTGATAACATCCCCTAAGGATTTTCTTTCAGTGTTATAGTCCTAACACTGTCCACTACAGGGCGCCACTGCTCATTCTTAAGCTTGTTGCCATAGTAACCGAGCGAAACTTTGAGCCAGCCAGCTTTATGAAACCTAAATGACAACAAAACAAGTCCAACTTGGCCAGATAATCCTGACTTACAAACTAAGCTAGTAATTAAAAACCTCTTGGGACATGGAAACACTTTCCACCCAATTTCTTGGGTTAAATCACACCTCAACCAGAGCGAGTATTAATCTCTTAATTGGGCTAAAGAAAATAAATACTATTTACTGGTCAAAAATTTGCTCTTTAGATTGAAGAAAGGTTTCTGTTACACTTGAATCAACACAGAACCTGGAGAAGGAGTGGGGAGGCACAGAAGTCTATTGTGAAATTTCCACAGCTAGTGTTGACTTCTGGTACCCTGTTGATGGTGGTGTTGGTCAGCTGTGTTTATCAAGTCCAAGATAAGCAAACCTGTCCGTTAGACTTTCTTTTTATTCTGTTTTAGCATTCATGAGATTTTGATCTTAATTTCTGGCTGGAAGTGGTACCCTCCAATAATCCCATATATATGTCAGTGGAGACCCTGGGATTGACCCTGTTTGTCTTCTTTTCACAGACACGTTCAACTAAATGGCGAGAAGCTCCTTATGGGTAAAGATGAGACGTTCCCAGAACTGAAGCCTAAGATTCTACGGGCTGGACGGACAATAGCTATGCCTCCAATGACCATAGGTTTTTATGTCATCAAAAACATTAATGCATATGCTTGTCGGAGATAACAATGACTCTTTATTCCCAAGAGTGGAACCTCCCTGAATTATCCAGACTCAAAGCTTAAAACCCATATCTTCAGTGGAGTTGGCGTTGTCCTACTTAGGACACCAAAGCAGTGTAGAGGAGACACCCTAAATGTTCTAGCTGAATAACAGTCATCTAGCATTGAGTTTGTTGTTTTAGCTGGAATATTTAAAACACTTTTCCAGGTTTCAGATAAAGCTCCCATTCAGTTATCTGTTCCAACCAAGACTTTCTCACTTTATGATTGACATCACTGCTGGAAACTCTTTTTCAACAGCTGCTCTTCAAAAGCTACAAGACTTTAAGTTATTGTTTTGGACTGTGATGATGTTTTCATTGTTTGGTGCACAAAATGACAGTTATAAACATTGTTTGGAATAATGAGGCTATAATTTCTTTCCTTTCACTGTCCTTTTTTGTGTTTAGTCTTTCACAAACTGAAGGCAAATACAGAATTTCTCATAGAGAAAACTGCCCTGGCTTACCTATCTGAGCCTGTGCTAACCTGTACACTGCGTTTATGTGCTTTTTATATGAAATTGATCAAGCTACTGATGTGTCTACTAAAAGCATTTGTTCCATGGGTTTTCCAAAGGCTTATATGAAAAGCGTTGAGTTTTGTACACTTTGATAATTTTTTTTTTTTTTTTGCTCTAGTGATGCAAGATTTCATTTGTCCTCGTAGAGTTTGACATTAGTAATGCTGTTCCAACTTTTCATGAGAAAAAACTAAAAAAATACAAAGTACATTAAAAACTGGATGAAATCCCAGTTTTCATGTTCATATTTTTAAGTCTTGTTTTCATTTATTTTAGATGTAATAACCCACTCTGTTAATGCTGCTAGGTCATTTTTGTACTGAATATAGCTTTGTACAGATTTAAAACAAATAGTTTTAGATCAAGTAATGTACATAAAAATATGAATGAAATTTAAGCTTGATTTGTTAGATTCAGTAAAACTTAATTTATGATAAAAAAACATCTATTATATTTTTTAATATTGAATGTCCAGTTTTGTTTGTTGCTCAAAGGCTTTTGTTTTTAAAGAAGACTCATAATATTGAGTTATGTAAAACCGTGGATGCTCTGATTTTCATAATTTTTCACATAAACATGCCAAACCCCTAACATACAGTCATATTCATTAAATTAAAACAGGGCTTGTCATATTAAAAGCATCTTTTGCAAATAACAGAAAATAATAAAAATACTTTTAATTAAGCATATATTTTTATATTAACTTTTTATTCCATTGGCTGGACCTAATATTCAAGTTATAAATATTCTTAAGGGTATAAACCTCATGGAATCTATCATTCTTTCTGTAAGTTATCTTGTTTGATGTGTTTTATTAAGTGACTGATTCTAATTCAATGAAAGTGACTGTAAAATAATGGGATTTTTTTCTCATTGACCAACAAGGTTGATAAATTGTAAAGTGGAAGGAAAAGGATTTTTACTTTAGTCTCATCTTCTTTTATGCTTATTTTGACCTATATGGAACGTGGTAAATACGGAGGATATTGCTTACTGCTTCTTTTTTCCTAAAGAAATCAACTATCTTGCCATCCTTCTACAGTGCAAATGACAAATATGAAGCTGAGTTAATTAAATGTATTGAGATGCATTTTACTTAATTCAAAGGTAAATACCTAATATGGGGCTGAATAT
>JAUZNJ010028042.1:0-41803 GCA_034780135.1 Jordanella pulchra
TGGATGGATGGATGGATGGATGGATGGATGGATGGATGGATGGATGGATGGATGGATGGATGGATGGATGGATCTAAGCATCGCCTTTTTAGCTTACAGTCGTAATTTGCTGCTGTTAATACTACATAAATCTCAATATGATGAGCAGCTATTTCTGTGAAAAATTTCTCCCTGGCAGAGCTGAGATTGAACTTCGTTAAAATAAAAGAAAGTTTTTAAGTTTTTAAAGAAAGAATACACATGAATCTCCATCACTTCCCCTTTTACCTTTATGCTAACATTGCAGTTCAGCTTTTTTATTGTTTCTGCATCACTTACCTTAAGAGATGAGAAGCTTTTCTCACTTTTTCCTTCTTAAATGTTAATGAATGAGCAGGTAAACTACCTATAAACACTATGATGTATGATGAAATATATAAAACAATAAAAAAAAATCTTTTTTGAACATTTACATCTTGTTAATCACATTCTGTTTATAAATGTTACTACATGTGTTAATTAATGGTTGTGTTTTTCCATCTGAATAGATGGAATAATAGATTAATGTCAACAATTGAGTTGCTCTCTACCCTTTCCAATAAATCAAAAGCACAGAGCAGGAGTGTTTCCAAGGACACAAAAATCTGTTGATTGTATTTATGTTTTTGCTTTTTTTAATCTTATGAATGTTTTGCTCAAAAATGCCTTTACCTTGATCTCATAGATCTTCAACTTCCTCTTGATGCTGGTGTTTTCTCGCTCCAGGGTGGCCAGTCTGGTTTTGATTTCCTGATAGGCGGATATGAGGGTGAAGTGGGAAGCAGAGTACACATCGTCAGTTGGAAGAGGCGAAGTCCTCCACGCCATGCTGCCGCAGCCATCCTCCTTCAGGCCTCCTGCGTCGCTGCCTCCTCCTCCCAGCAGCCCCAGCTCCCCTCCACCGAAAAGAGACTGCATATCTTTGAGCCTTAACCTGAAAGCAAACCATTATGGGATATAAATTATTGAAGAGCCAGACAATTCCCTCTGTTGTTTAACACCAAACCTCCAAAAACCAGAATTTAATAGTGCTGCCAGGCCCTATTAAATCATAAAAGCACCAATCAGCTCATCCCAAAAATAAAAAAATGAATTAAACCATTGAAAATTTGATGCTCAGACAGTAAAATATTAAAAATTAAAAAGAAATAAAGAACATTTAAGAAAAAGACTTTTAAGACATATTTAGGAACTAGTTTTATTTGAAGCTGGAAGATAATGACAAAAGTCAAGTTTATCTCATTTTAACACAAACCATAACATCAAAAATGTAATTCTTCTATATAGCCCAGTGATCCTTTCAGAACCTGCTCTGTTCTGGAGTCTCAAGACTTGTTCAGTTAATTGTTCTGTTTTTCATCCTTTAGCATGACCTTCAGTGGGTCTAAAGACATGTCTATGCATGTGTCTTGGTCTCCTAACCTCTAGCTGATAGCGATGCTTCTCTTCCTCTGTCCCTGTAGTAGGATCACAAGATCCAAAACCATCTAACAGGGACTACATATTTTCATGAGGACACAGTGGTTGCTGTTGTCTTTGTTTAAGTTGTGCTAAAAACAACTATTATACTATTTAGGCATTAGAAAGGCCATTAAACTAGACAAACCAGGAAAAACACGAATAAGATTCATTTGTGTTAATTAGATCCTTTAAAGCCCATTTAAAAAAATGCTTATTTCAATCAAAAATCATTTTATATTTATATTGTTAATTTTTTTCTTGTTTTCATAAACCCGATATGTATGGTCTAATCTCATGAACTCGATATATTGGCTGGTCTCTAAGGTTGATACACTGACAACAAATCTGTGATCTATTGAGGTGTTGATCCATTCAGTGATTTATAGACAGGATTTTTAGGTTGGGCCATTTTTTCAGTGGTTAGTTCTGTTTCTCTCCTCGACATAGCTAAGGGCTCAGCTTTTACTGTGACTAACTCTATGAGCTCTCTTTCATCCTTTTTAGCATTAAAACCGACTCAGAGCTCATCTCCCTAGCAATGTATTCCCAGACAGAGCCACCTGTGGAGCTTTTTTACCCTGACCTTTTCTAACATAGAAAGTACTCATAGATCAGTGCTTCTATTTTCCCTTTGTATGTCTGCTTATATCTCCTTGAACACCAGTCGACCTCGGCAGAAGGCCGCTCACACTGAGCCCAGGTCTATTGGAGGTTTCTTCCTGTTAAAAGGGAGTTTTTTTCTCTCCTCTGTTGCATCAACATGCTCTATGTGAGCATTGCTGTAAAGTCACGGACACAATGCAAGCAGATGTTTAGTGCTGCCACATGCTCATCCAGTCGTTTCCCTTCACAAAAAATAAATAAATAAAATTAGGGTTAAGCGTCAGTGGAGGGGCTTTGGTCATATACGTTGCAGTCACATGTTCGAGTCCCAGCCTGGTAAAGTTGGTATCATGTCTTCCCACTCTCTCTGCTCACATTTTCTGTCTACCTACTTTAGAAAAATACAAAAATAAAGGTCACTAAAGACTAAAATCATATGAAAAATAAACGTTAAACTAGTCTTACCGTAGAGGCTGTAGAGGTCTGTGTATATAAACCAGCAAAGACAAGGTTTTTACAATTTGGAAAGGTGTGCCTTTCTCTCCCACTCTCCCCCCTTATTGCACACATGCTGATCATTTGGCAGCCACAATAACTTACCGATAAGTTACCTGAAGCACTGCCAGCCCAATGTGGGTGTGATGACATTTTTGGCTTTTAAAGCTTTTTTATTTAATGCCAGACACTGAAGTGAATGAAAACGTTTCCCATTTAAAGGTCTAACCTGTTTGCATTACCAACAATAGTTTCAGTTTTGGTTGCATAACCCTTACTAAAGCAGAGTCTGTTTCAAGTTCTACTCAAGGATACACTGATGCAATACCACTACAAGTTTTATTTAGCTGAATGTTGCATTTTACAGTGTAAATAAAGTATATTTTTAGTAAACCTCAAGCTTACTTGGAAGACTACTTTTGCATACTTGAATATAATTCAAAAAAATAACTTGAGGTTGACTTACATGTACATAGACTTTTATTATACTGTATAGGTAACATAAACAGTTAAGGATATCATTCATAAGTACGCTACAAGCAAAATGAAAGTAGACTTATTTTTATATTAATTTTGATTTAAAATCAGTCAATTTTACTTTCATGCACTACTTTTTGGGAAGCATTAAGGTTTGGTAAGTAACCATTACTTAAACTGAATCTGGTATTTTAATCAAACTAATTAAAATCTGTGTTCAGTTCATGGTCTTGTTCCATTTAAAAAACAAAAACCCAAACATGAGCTTTGACAGCCTAAATTCATCATGCCATGAGAGCATGATGAATGAGCAGGCTAGTTAGCCGATCACGCTACACTGCAGCTAACAACCCTGATGCCCTGAAGCCTCTCAGCACTGCTGTCAAAAGAAATAAATGACACCTGTGGTTTCACCTCCCTGTTTGAATACGGTTATGGATGAGAAATGTGCACCAGATTCATGCAGGAAGTGGCAAAGGGCACTGAGATCTGATGGTTTATGGACACAGAGGTAGTTACACAAGCTGATTTCTGATGAATATTGGAATAGATGTCATCCTGACTCCCAGCTCTGCCTTGTGAGTCAGCGGTTGCCTACTGAGCTATTTTCATCTACTCTCTTCCTCCACTGTGTTTTTTTTTTAGATCTCTTAGAGTGAGGGGAATAAAGCCTTGGCCAATCCACATCTTCCTTTCATGCCACTTCAGGAGGATGATCCAACAGCACTCCCACCCACTCAGGCACACACACAAACTCACAGCAGACACACAAAACAAAATTAAGAGCTGACTGAAATACTGTATATGGACAAACAAAAAGGCCTATTTGGTCAGACACACTGCACAGGCATTTATCTGTCAGCAGGGGGAAAAATAAAATACAGCTGTAAAAATGTTCAATATTTGTTCACTTTAAAACAAAGTTTTTCTCTATATAGTTTCATCACATATAGTCTACGCCTTTTTATGCTATTTTGATGATTTTTGCCTTACACATAATGAAAACCTGATATTCCATGTTATGGCCTACGCAATGGGGATGACTCTTTACTTGATAGTTGTCCAGCAGACAGTCATTGACACCCTTTACTAGAAGGATAAGCCACAAAAGGACACTACTCAAGACTGCTGCATCCAAGGAGTCTTCAAGAATGGCTGAGAGAAGTTAAAAACTGTGTCAGAAGAAGGAACATAAGCAGCAGGGAAAACTGTGGTCTGGAGATTCAAGAGTTCTGAGGAGATTCCTGAGGCATTGATAGTGGCTCGAGTCGGAGGTTGAAGAGCCTTAAAAAGAGCCAACAAAATTGAAGATCTACAAATGCAACCGATGAAAATAGTTTTGTAGAGGACCCATCCATTTTCTCCCGCTTGGTGGGTCAGGGTCGCAGTTGGGCCGGTGCAAGGTGGGGTATACCCAGGACAGGACGGCAGTCTGTCGCAGGGCAACACATAGACACATAGACAGACAAAGATGTACAACCATCTACACACACACTCACACCTAAGGATTGTGGAGGAAGCCAGAGTATCTGTAGAGGGTGACTTTCCCAATTTTCTTAGGGTCAAAATAAAGACTATGTGTCAGGATCAAAAAGCTCCTGCCTGAATCAAACACATCTGAACACCATTAAAATCTTTTTAAAAGTTGAGAACTATTTTATGGAAGATGTACAGCGCTTCGTTTCCCCACTTCCTGGACGAGCTGCAGCCTGTCGCATTCAACAGCATAGATGTCTCTAGTTCACTCAGCAAGGTGGAGCTCTTAGATGTCTGTGAGCTGAAGTACATGCAAAGTGGATGTTAGGAAGATGCATAAGGTTATTACTACTGAACGCAGAGTAGCAGTAATGGAGGAACATTCGGTGTCCTTCACCCTAGGATTGTACAACACGGATGCCTCTGCTCCTGAAATCCCGGGCGCCAGTGATGTGACGGCAGCTGTGGACACCCGTCTCAAAGCCGCAGCGTATGTTGACTCCTTTGTAGAGAGACAGCTTTCACTTCCCGGCTCCAAGGATGGGATCTGTTCTGGTTCTTCATAGTGACTGATAATCCAAATTCTTCTGCAGCTGCACCTCTTAATTCACCCAAAGGGAACTTGGTAGTAAAATCAATGGCGACGCTTAAGAGTTGAGAGTCATCCTGATGGGTTAAAGCATATTGCACACCTCTGTGTACGGCCCCCTTGTGATGTCAATTTAATGAAAGCGAGTATGCAGAAGCTTAAGATGCCTCCTTAGAGAATTGAGACTCATCAAGTCAATATAGGAACTCAAGAGAAATGTAATTTTAAGTGGTGTCTCTGCAGCTCCCAGAACAGCCTTCTGCCACAGCAAGTAACCACCCACCTCTCTGGAAAAACTGGTATGAGAGTCTTTTATCAATTATTTTTACTGTTGATCTGAATTCCGTTTTGTTATTTATGATTTTGCGGATTGTGGGTCTTTTAAATAGTATCAATCATAAAAACCAAAAGGTAACTGAGGAAGGCCAAATTTACACACTAAAATGATACTGTACAATATTGCATATTCAGATTAAAAGAAATATGCATCTAGCAAAGAAAAATTTACAGATAAAAAGTACCAAAAGCAACATTGTATTAATGTCACAAACACTTGCAATGAGAATTTTAATGAATACTGTTTATTTTTTTATGAACCTCATAAATATTACATAAACCAAAGCTAATTCTATCCATCCTGTAATTTTCTTTCCCTATAATGCAAAATAAATTAGAGTTTAATCAGGAAATTTGATTACAAATCAGTTTTATAATCCACACTGCTGGTGTCGCAATATGTTTCTCAGTCTGTGTGGATTTCATGACTTGGATGAGGTTCAAATATCTGACTTTATCCAATTAAAGTCTGCTCAATAGATACAGTGCAACATCAATACATGATAAAACATTGTTAGGAAGAAGAAACACAAATAAGAAGAAAGTCTTGATTCATAAATCAAATTTTGTTTGTTTTTTTCATTACTGGTTGATATGTTATTAGCAAAGCTGACCGAATGCCTACTGAGTAATTTTTTTGTTTCATCAGGCATCTTCCTGTTTTTTAAACTTTGCATGTAGATAAAAAACTAGTTATTGTATACTTCAAGTATGGGTGTGTGTCTATGGTCAAAAAAGAAAAACAATCTAGAGAGAAACAGAGACCTGAGCAGGTGAGGACTGCAGCAGCACTCATGGTATTAAAGGTGATTATTAGACCAAAGTGCCTCCACTTGGAGCCATGGTTTTCATTTTAGAGACAAATTGTCAAGGACAGCTAATGTCCCCCTAAACATACATCAGAACTAAAGAAGATGGCCCAACAACAACAGTAATTCATATTATGTGACAAACAGAAAGCATCAGTTTATGTTTACCGGATATTTTTAAAACTTAATCATCTGCACAACCACCTTCAGCTGCAATCATACAGGTCTTTTAGATTCAGTTGCTTTAGCACATCTACAGACATCTACTAACATTTTCCTCTTTTTTGGCAAAATATCTCACCCTCAGTCATTTTTCAGTCATCAAATATTCCAATGAAGCTATGACTTCATGTTTAGGGTAACTGTGCAGCTCGAAGGTGAAACCTCCATTTTGAATCTCCTGCAGTCTTTAAAAGGTTTTCCTCCACAGTTGTTTTTAGCTCCCTTCATCTCTGCTCAAACCTGGAGGGTGTGGGTTGGTGATGATGTGCTTTTTAGGTCCTCTAGTGTTTTTCGTGCAGCTTAAAACATTTAATTGGGTCTCATCAGACCAATTTCTTCTACTTGGAATAAATAATGAGAACCATTGTACAATCTAACCCTACTTTAAACCTCTGCGTGTCTTTTTCTTTTACCCGTTTTCCTCTGTCCTAATTATGCTGCTTGTTCTCTAATGTTCTCTAACACATCTCTCCTTCATAAAACAATCAAATGTATGCCAAGATAACACACAGGTACAAAGGTAGTTGATTTTCATTTCAGAGTATAATAGGGGTGATTAATAAAAAATGTACACCACACTTTTGAGATTTTAATTTGCAAAAATAAAATAGAAACCATATATCTTCTTTCTTCACTTCATGGTCAAACATGGCCTTATGCTGGTTTATCACATGAAGGTTTGTATTTGATTTGTGAAAAGTTATAGATGTAAACTGGCTAAATCTAAGCTTAAACTCCAATAAACCAAAGAACAAAAAGTGGATAAATTGTAGAAGTTATAATTTGCATTAAACTGAACACATCCTTGTTTTAGACAGTGTTGTGTAGGCTGTTGACTGTGGCTACATTTGCTTAACAAAGGACAAGGACAAAGGAATATTCAAGCTTGTGCTTCTCTAAATCAACATCCATATTTCGCCACATAGTGCAGCTCATTAACATCCATACAGCCTTACTTCCTGCCTCTATGCATGTCGTTGTTACCCCCTTCCTTTAGATTCAGTCAAAACTTCCCCCTTTATTTGAAGTCACAAAAGGTAGAGGTACACTTTGTTAGAATAATAAGCAAGCTGTTGTAGATTAACTCTCAACAGAAGAGAGGATGAAAATGGCTTCCTTTGTGATTGGTTTTACCTTGAGCCCACACATCATACACATTTCTTTTCCCTGAGGCTGCCTCTGCATGCTCCCTCCTATAGTCCTTCCTTTCTACCCTTCTCCTTGGAGACGACCCCCCCTGTGATGTAGCCTACGGTACTGAAAGGACCTCCGACTGCAGCTTTGTTTTGTGTAAATGGTAAGAGCCATGAAATGCGTAGGTTACTGTGAGCAGTTAATGCAGTCATCATACAAAGGTCTGTGGTTTCAATAACATCCCCCGTGGTCACTTTTGTAAGATTTAAGAATAGCTACACAAAGGCTAAGGTTCTCCAGCATAAGTCGGGTTCTACATTTAATATTTTGTGACAGAGTTTCACACACTAAGGTCTGATAAATAGTTCTTGTATCGTGCTTCACAGTATTTTGTTTATTACAGTAAAAACTCCTTTTTTGACAGGATTATATGATTAGAATAAAACAAAGTGTTACTGTAACGTGGATTTTTTTTCAGCTACATCAGTTAAGTTTGCAGTGCAGTTGAATTAAACCTCTTAAATCTGATAACCCCAAATAAACTCCCACACTCTCCAGCTTTTATTCAATTAGGAAATATAGTCCATTTAAACTCGACAGTGGAAGAGGCCCAGAATTACTTGTTGAGACACAGTTGGTATCTTCGTAATGTAAAAATCTGCTTAAAGAACATTTTATTATGGAAAATACAAAGCTACTTTGATGAAATAGCATAAAAAAAATTGTTTAGTTTTTATGTTTAAGCAGATTTAATTACTATTTTCGAGGTATTTTGCCTTTTATCTTAGATTCTATTATTATTGCACTTTGTGAAATGCAGCTAAGGGATTTAAAATCTTAATATCATTAAAATATAATCAGTTTTGTTAAATAAATGCATGAAGACCCATAGTCTATATAGTATCACAAGAGTTTGTGATTAACTTAACTTAGATAAACCTATTGGTTGTCCAATAGATAATTGCAAACAAATTAATTCTGAATGTAGCTAAAAGAAAAATTATGGTGTTCTTCTGAAAATCACAAATCAAAACGCATCCAGTTTTATACCAGTGTAGCAGGTGGAAGAAGCAAATGTTTTAGGTACTATTTTAGATAACAGATGGAAACATGTGGACGACATTATCATTAAAATGGGGCAGGGTCTTTCTATCATCAGAAGATGTACTGGACTAACAGGTAAATCGAGAAAAGAAATCGCTCAAGCTTTGGTGTTATATTTGGACTGCTGCCAGTCAATGGCGGAGCAAAAGGACTAAAGATAGGACAGAATCGAGCAGCTCAAGTGGTGATTAGTGTTGTTTTATACAGCAATGTCCCAATTAATACAGAGCCAAACAATGTCTGGAGGAAAACCAACACTGCACATCACTCTGAGCAACAAATCCTTAGTGAAACATGGAAGACAAATATTATGCCATGGATAAACTTTTATTCAGTTTGGTTGAAGTTTATGGGAAGATGGATAAATCTGTTACAGGCTAAAAAAAAACTTTAAACCAGTGAGAGTTTCAGTTTCCAGCAGCACGGATCATATAGCCAGAGCTACAGTTTAAAGTATATATATGTTTTAAAGTGACCTAGTTAAAGCACAGACCTAAATCTAGATAAGATCTATGGAAAGACTTAAAATAAAGGTCCTAATTGCTCCTTTGGTTGTTTTTGGTCCAGTGCAGAACAGCATATAGAGAAACTGTTTTATGGCTTTTGCTTAAAATGATGAGAATAAGATATGTTTTATTCAACTCGTCTTCACATACTTGCCAACTCTCCTGATCTGATCGAGAGACTCTCGATTTTATTAGTAATGTTATCTCCTGCCAGGCTACTGATCTGTAATTTCTCCCACTAATCTCCCAATTTTAAGTAAAGGAAAAAAGTGATACACATCACAGTATCTGGATACTACAGATACTATCACATATAGCCCCCAACAAGCTTACATCACTGTAAACTGATGGATGTATCTCTGTTGTTACGAAAATAAACTATTTGCTTGTGAAGGTGAATTTTGAATACCTTTTTTTTAATTTCATGACTGAAGTTCAAGTTAAGTGGATGAGGTCCCTTTTCTTAATGGCATCAGCCAATTAATCCTTTCCATGGTGGAATTCAGTGGTGCATGCTTTTCAATTTGATCTGCACTACTGCATCCTGAAGGTATTGCAGTGTAACTGCCTTATTATTAAATAATACAATTTCAACAATTAAAACTGCTTTTTAATTGTCCTTAAAATTAATTAATTCAATGTAAAAAAAAATTAAATCCTCAGAAAAAGGTTCCTTCATCATATTTAAAATAATCAAAGCAAAGTATTACAAATATTTACATAGATGAAAAACAAATCTCCGCATTTTTCACAACCCGATGTTGGCAAGTGTGTCTTGATACAACTACTGTTTCAATATTTTTTACAGATTGGCTCCTCTTATACAGTCGAGTATTTTTTTCACTACTATAACATTTTTAAACTCTAAAATACTCTTTGAAGTTCAGCCTCAGATTATTTTCCTATTATATTGACAGTCACCAGATGAAAGAACTAAGACTCGGCCAACATTGTCAGGAGAGGCCAAAGTGCAGATCAGAGCATCACTATCCCTCAAAGCTAACAATAAAAGTCTTTTGCTTTCCCCTTGTAGTGATGTGCTCATTGAGATGCGCATCCTCATGCCTGCATGTCCTCAAACAGAAACCTGAGGAGTTGCATCACACCTGCTGGCTGATTAACAGGCTCCAAATGTTTGCTGAGCTTTGAGCCTCGTTTGCTGCGAAAAGCTGCAGGAAACAGGAGCGCCGTTCTAAAAACCTGGGGAGTTATGGGAGCATTTGGCAGATCAGGAAAGGAACCTCGCCTCTCTGACCTGGTCTCACCATTCACAGACATACTGTCTGAGTCAGAGGTGCCAAATGTCCAGCCTGCTGTGGCGAACACAGGATGACACTGAGAGGAGCTGGACAATGCGAGACGGGGAGAATAGCATAGCATCAAATTAGAATAAGGACATAAGGGAGAATGTAAGATAAGAAAAATAGCTGCATTTCATTTATAGAAAGATTCAGCATTAAAACTACTTTGCTGACACGTCGTAACCCTTTCTTCCTCATTGTTACCCAGATGCATTATTATAAATATTTCAAGGGGAGGCGATGTGTGGTCGAGGTGCTCAAATCTTTAAACAATAGAAAAAGGATGAGCCTAAAATATTTAATTACAGTTGTGCTTGAAAGTTTCCCTTTCCATTGAAAACAGAGACAAACAGCTGCCATTAAAGTAGAGATTGATAAACGTAACGACAAATAAAAAGTAGAAAAGCAGTCGGAGAGCGCAGACCTCTGCCAAGCAGCTCTTTCCCTTGACATATTGTGACCTCCACCTTCACACCGGACCCAGATCATTACCAAAATTTAATCATTTATTAATGGTAATAATGCGCCCGTTTTGTGAAAATTCGAGCAAAATACAAATTTCAAGTTATTTTGTAAACAAACAAACGTATACCAATGAAAACATAAGCTCCATAGCGGAGGTAATTATAAAAACAAGGAAAAAAAAGGTAAAGAGGTGTTTTCTGGAAATATGCAGTCAGATTCTGCACCTGTTGACAGGTATGTTGGTTCACTGTTCATGACTGAGGTACTTTAATTTTTCTGGGATACCATGTTTCATAGAATTATAAACAAAAATTCAAAATCATTTTTGTTCTTTACTAAATTATCATTTAGTATTTTTTTTAATTATTATTTCTATTTCAGTTATGCGTTACTTAAATTACTAGAGTGAATTTGTCATTTCCTTTAATGGGGGGTATGTAAACTTTTAAGCACAACTGTATGCATCTTGCACATCTACTACACACAAATGTACAATTAAAGCCAACATTGATCTTTTTATTTCATCAACAATTTTTTTCTGATTGAAAGTAATATTAGGATTTTTGCAGAGGTCAGCAGTTTGACTTGGAACTGACCCAGAATCTGTGGAAGGAGCTAAAGATTAGGGTGATGGCAAGGAGGCCTTCAGGCCGCAAGACTTGGATTTCCTTAAGATATAAAAGGCTAGTTAATTCAAACGAAGTTTAATATTGAACATATTAAACGATGCAACATATTTACTACATGGTCTATCACATTCATAAATACTGCTATAACAGTTTTATATCTGGATGAATTTTGATACCTTTGGCCCTTAATACTTTGAACACACCTGTTATTGCCTGGAATGAGATTTCAAAACTGCCCTAGCCTCTTATACTAAAGTCTTATTAGATCCAAAGAGATGCAGTCAGATAAGTAAATAAAAAAGCAGCACAGCAGCAAAGCTAATGCAATATTTGGTAGTTTTGTGCTCAGGAGATTTTTGTATTTGAAAAAATAATGATAAACAGCAAAAAAACATGAATCTTCTCAGATGTTTTCCATCTGCTTCAAAGTTTTTTTCTTTTCTGTTTTTAAGTTCAGCTTAGCCGTTCATCTCTGCTGCTTAATTAGTGAACCTCAAGTGAGCGTGGCTGAGGCTTTGTATTATAACATCACGTCAAATAGGTTCCTGCATCTGGGTTATCATTCATAATACAGAATATAGACTTGATAGAGTGCAGCTAATGAGAGGTAGAGTACGCCAGGATTAGACAAGAATGGAGAACATAAAACAGGATGTTTGAGAAGTTGTTTTTTTTTATCAGGGTTCTTTAAAGTTAATATGTAACACATGAAACAATATAAAAGAATAGGAATTCTACTTAAATATTTTTTTTCCTTACTTAAATATCGTTTTATTTTATTTTTTTATCTATTGCTGATTCCACATTAATGGCTGCTTACAGAGTTCTGTTAAATTCTCTCTTCTTATTTTATAACCTTTACAGAAAAGTATGATTCTCTACTTTTCCTGAAAATACGTTCTGAACATCAGCCTATGACTCCCCATAAGGAGACATGTAGGTTGATAGAAATGTTCTCGCTTGTCTCAGTTGCCTCCAGCTGTTACAGCATTGTAGAAAACGTAGCAGTGGGCTGTTTTAAGGCTGGGAATAAAACAGTGGATGAACCTCGATGATAGATGTCTGACCTCAGACAAATGACAAACAACAGAATAGATTTAACCCACTTAATAAGCTGAAGGGGAGTTAAAAGCCATGCAGAAAAAGCATCTCATGCAATAATGACATACTGGGTGATGCTGCTTTAGACTTAAAAATAAATGAAGACATTTCTAAAATTTCTGAAATGTGTTTTATCTGTACAAGTAAAGTTTTTACAAACTCTTATCCCATTCCAGTGGTGTCCATGAGTCTCTATTAATAGGACCACAAGTGTTGAGCTTAAAATAAATTCACACACCCAGGAGACGACCTATGAACCTTTGCTCCATGAACCAGTATATTGAGCCGCATGATACAGATTCTAAATCGGTTCCATAAGAGTTATGTTCCAAGAAACTGAAACTATAATATAATTTTTTCCACTTAAATAAGAGCATTTTTTTAGTTAATTCCTTCAAAAATTCATCCATTAGTTTTCATTTATGTTACTTCTTGTTTGGCTTCTGTTGCTTTTTACTAAAAGGGACAGCAGACAATCTCCATTCGGCTTCAAGTTCTTGTCTGTTGGTTTTTGACATGTTTGTTTGCAAGAAGCAAATGATCTCAAAGGTTTATGAGAAGATGTGGAAGACCTCAGAAGAAAGAGACGAGCTCAGAGTGGATTTGGGGGGATTTTTTTCCACTGGTTATTTAAAGAGGAAATTGTCCACTTTCACATATAGCTCACATCATTTCAATTAAACGTCATAGTTATGGCTCTTTTAGAAGTAAAGAAATATGCACATGAAAGCAATTTGTCGCAGGAACTTAAAGCTGCTTGGAGATGGACTGTAGTTTTCTTTCTAATCTTCTAAACCGACTCTTTCCTTCACGTCCTCTGGTCCATGTTGAATGTTGTACCCACAATGACAATTTCTCAGTTGTAGAGTCCTACCAACCAGCATATTGTAGTATTTGCAAATACGCCCCTTATAATTTGACTTTTCTAATTTTAAAGATTCTTTTTTACAAATTGCATCTGAAAGACAAAGGTTTTAAGTTGTATATATTATACATATATATATTAGAATATATTAAAATATGACTTTTTGGAAACTACAGAGATCAATTTCTGATTCCTAAGAAATAACTTCATGCAACTTATCAATGTAAAATTATTGTATATCAAACAACAAATGTTAGTTAGCTAAAATAATTTACCGAATTTGATTAAATTAAACCACACAAATGCTCTAACTGTTTTAGCTGAAGCTGAAGGAAAACAGAATGTTGTTTGTCTTTTACTTTCACCAACTGTCGCATGAATATCCGCTGTTACTGTAACGGCATTATCAACAAAAATGTACACACAAACCAAATATTGGAAGAGATAACTACTTGCAAAAATGTATTTTATGTCCAATTCTGGTAAAAGTCAAGGGCACCACAGCCTTTTCAGCGAGGAATCGCTCATGAAAATTTCTTCCTGGTTGTCTAAAACAAGATTCATCTGATTGCTGTCTATTTTAGGTAAGATACTGACTGCTAACAGCAATACAATGCAACCCCAGTTGAAAACAAAAACTGCAATTTAAAGAAGTGTACATTAAAACCCATACAACACAGCCGGGGTCCCAGATGCCACAATACACACCCCCACACACAGGGGAACACGCAGTAAAAAGTGCTTATGCAGCCTGTCAGCGCAGCACAAAAACACCACCTCTAACAAATGCCGTGTTGTGATGGGCCATGCTGCTCCATGATTCATCACCAGGGGAATCAGCTGTGCAAGCAGGCGGCCATAAACTTCCATGTGTGTGTGCGCGTGTGTGTGTGTGTGAGCGAGAGAAAGAACGGCAGCTGCCATTTGGGAGACTGGCGGCAGGGGCAGGAGGGAGACAATGAGTTGTCAGTCTTTTTTTTTTCCCTCCACTCTGAGTTTTCTATCGTTACCTTCTTTCACCAAAGCTCCTTTAGTTAAACCTCCACTCCTCCATCCCCTTTGTTCCAAGATCATCCTGTCATCTCTTCCCTTCATTCTCCCTGACATTCATCCATCTTAGTTTTCACCAGCCTAGCTTATCAGATCACCCTCTACACCTCTCTCTCTCTCTTTGCTGAAGGGGAAAAAAACCCTATCTTGACTTTGAAAGAGAACTTTACCCACAAATGACATTCATCTCCTCATTGTAGCTAAAATCAATCTAATACTTGGATTCCCTTGCTTTAAAAAATGAGATTAAGTTGAGCTCAGCTGCAGACCAGAAACACAAACTTGATACTGAGAGAGAAATAAATATTTTGATAAAAGTTCTTCTTTTTTTGCCAACCATTTTAAAAAGCCACAAGCTTAAATTCAGTATAACCCATACTCTGCTGACAGGGTGCCTTAAAGTTGGATGACTCACAAGCACTTGTGTGCTTCCTGCTGAAACAAAGCCTGTAATTTGGTTTCAGCCGGTAAAAAGGGCATAGACTGAGACAATGCGATGTTTTCTTTCGCTGCACACTTGGTTCGCCAGCAGCCTGGAGTGAAAGATGTTTGGTGCACGCAAACGAGATGCACAATGTGATGAAGATAAAATGTGGAGGCAGTGATCCTAGAACTCATACAGAGATAATCTAGGCTGTTCCAATAAATATTTTTACTATTTCACCAATGGACCCAAGGATTAAGCGAAACAGAAATGATAATGAGACCATCAGGGGTATGGAAATGACTTCAGATATTTTCCTTTGCTTTTTCTGCTTTTTAAGCTGATCGGCAAAATGTTATAAGCTCCATTTCAAAAAAGCATCAATAAAAAAGCAAACGGATAAAAACTGGCATATTGAAGGTGAACAAACTGCTCTGCAGCTTTAAGGGTCAAAGAGGTTTATATCACTATAGTTGAATGATGGCATTAACTGTGAAGTTAAGGCCTGGATTTGAGGGACTACTAACAGATTATTTAAAGTAAATCCAATGACTTCTTGGGATTATTTTAGCATTCATTTCCAAAATATAAATTAATCATAAAAATGTCCCAACATATATGAAAAAGTGAACCTGAAAGAACTGAGGGGAGAGGCAGCTCTAAGTGCCTTAAAAGATATAATCATTCCTCCTTCATGCTTTATCATCTCAAACATTAATGCACATTAATTAGAGCTGATATGGATGATCACAGATTCTCTGTTGGATTTAAGTCTGGGCTTTAAAAAAAGGGATTTTAATAAACTGGTATCTAACTCTTGATGTATGTTTAGAGGCTGCAAAGATGAGCTCCTGTCTGAGCTGCCTCTGCTCCTTCTTACAACACAGATCAATGTGATGATATCCCTTACACATGGAATCTTAAAAAAAAAAAGAAAAATCAATCAGTGAGATGAAAGGTGCAGAATGAAGCACTGCGGGGTCAATATACAGTAACATACATTAGATAAATACCAGAAAACTCAAAGAGTATTAAAAACATCTATGGCTTGTGATGTCCGCATCTTTTCTGTTCTATTTTCAAGCAGCAGCACTTCTGAAGTCACCACCCAAAGGGATATCCACAGATTGGTTCTTCTAACCATTCAGTGCTTCAAATATGCACCTCACACAGTCAGTCTCTGTGTGCTTCTGCCTTAAATCCCTCAGGCAGCTGTCTGCACAGACCATCTGTAATTGCTATATCAGAAACTCGAGCCACAATGCCAGTTTACATTCGCACAAATCAGTAGATACAAAACTGTGACTATTCCTTTGGTTCTTTCAAAAAATACACCTAAACCACAAAACAATGTTTGAATCCTGTCTTAAAAAGTTGAGAAAAAAGGTTAATGTTTCACCAAAACGGTGGTGTCTTCAGGTTCTGATGCTTTTTTCCCTTCATATTAAGTGTTGTGGAGCATAGACCAGAAAAACTAACTTTAGTCTCCTCAGACACAAACAGCTGCTTTATCCGCATGGCCTGTCACAAGTCCCAAACATGTCTTCTTATAGTCTCCTTTCAATAATAGCTTTCTTCTCATGACTCCTCTATAAAGACCTGATTTGTGGAGTGAATGACTAGCAGTTGTCCTGTCAACTTACTCCAGGTGTTAAATTTACACCACACATTGCACTTAATATTATTTAAGATTGTCAAATTAAAAGGATGAGTGAAACTAAATGCTACACAGATCATTTATATTTGGAAAAAATATTTTTTTAAAACTAGCAACAGTTGCCTTCGCTTTACAAATATGTTCAACATTTTCCTAATCTATCACAGAAAACAGTGTAGTGAATAAAAACTGTACAATTTAAACACCTGACATTTAATTAATCCCCCTCCCCTAACTCTTAAACTCCAACAATTAGAGCACCAGCGCTTTTACACCAGCGCTTGCTTTCCACTTATTGCCACCATTATAGCTCACCTACCAATTTGTGACATCTAGTCTATTCAATCTCACATCGCAGAGTCTGAAATGAATTGCTGGCAAGACTTTATTGATCTCTTTAAGAGGGACATTTATGTGATGTTAGGAAGTGAATAGCTGTTTCATTGTGTGCAATGCTGCATGATGTGTGTATTTAGCATCTAAAAATACACATGTAAAATGGTTCCTGGTGAACACATTTACTGGGCTACTACAGTATATTCAATGCATAATGCATTTAATCATTGATATATATTTGAACAATTAGATGGATTTTATGCATTATTTTCCAAATGACATTGCAAGTGTTGGTAACTAAAGCCTAGATCCAAAGTTTAACACAGTACACCTGTAAAGGGATATAAGGGAAAGGGATACAAGGGCGGGGATTAGAAACATTTCAATTTAGGCTATGCTAAAAAATATATATTACATTTTCTTATATAAATACTAAAATCCCAAGAAGGAACCTTTGTGCTCCTTGTTTCTTGTGCTCCCGTAAATCTGACACACAAGCAGTATCATAGGCGTTTGTCCACTGGGGATAGTCAAGCTTAAAAACCATGGCTCAAACCAAATACTTCATAACAGTAAGGACAGTTAAGCTACGAAGTAGTCGCTATAGCAAGCACTATCTGAATAATGCTGGCAGTTAGGAAGGAATCAGGACCAGGAACATGGATTATCTGTGCAACTGGCTTAATGAGAAAAGTAGCCTTAGTGGTAATTGTTGATACAGAGCTGAACTGCCATAGTTCTGTCAGTATTAAAAATGACACTATTTTCTGTTTACAGGCATTATTTTACGTCTCGTTTCTATATATATGTTTTTGCTGTATTTACTGGAAGGAATAAAATACCAAGAGTTTCCAAAAAAAGGTAACTATTACAACTTTCAACCAATGTGATGGTTGAATAATTTAAATAGTTAAATTAAAAACAAATAAAATATGGGCTGCAGGTGGCGCAGTGGTTAGTGCGCACAACCCATATACATAGGCCTTAGTCCTCTACGCGGGCGACCCAGGTTCGAATCCGACTTGTGGTCCTTTCCCACATGTCTCTCCCCCTCTCTCGTACCCTCTTTCCTGTCAGCGTACTGTTAAAAAAACAAGCCACTAGTGCCGTAAAAAGCTCAAAAAAATATATATATATAGGTTGTTGTGCTCATATGATTATTTATTCAATAATTGAGAAAAACGTTTCTGAAATGAAAATGTGGTCTCTTTAGTAGTTATATGGTTTCTGATTAAAACATCGTAAAGCAACAGTGTAACCTTCAGCCACCAGGGGGCGCTTGACTAGTAACGTCCAGGTTGTGCTACCTTTAACTGAGAATTTTGAATATATTAAACAACTAGAACTGGAAGCTTTAGTTAATTAAAATGTAATTCAAAATCGAAGGAAAAATAAATAACCTATTAAATGATTTTAACTGTAACCTGCTTAATACCAGGGGTTTTTAGCCTTTTACTTACAGTGAACTCCCGGGCCAGCTGTTAAAACCCAGGCACCTTTCACCAATTTAGCAATTTAGACTATGTTTTTCGCAGAGTTATTACCATTAAAAAATAAAATGTCTGTTAATTCGTCTACTACCCAAAACGAATGACTAAACCTAAAAGATTGGCACTTTCAGGCGGTTCTCGTCCACAGTTCAGCTCGGCTTAGTCCGTTCAGCGGCTCTCCTTGGACGCACCGCTCCGACTAGAACTGGATCTCATCTGCAAAGCAGGCTCCAGAAACACTACGTCTAACTCTGCGTGGATCGCAGGAAAACACTGTGTTCAGCTTCGAGAGCAGGAAACAACGTTCGGTTCTGGGAACGTAGGCAGGCTTTTGTCTCTCGGTCCAGCGAGTAGACTACTCCGGAGGCATGTGGTTGCTAACTGGGTTAGCTTCAGCTGAATGCTCAGCTCACCTTACCTGGCTCACACCAGCGGCTAAAAAGAGGAAGCTGAGCACACGGATACTTGCTTACATGACCTCGGAGCAGGATGTGATCTTCTTCTTCTTTTTGGTGTTTTATGGCGGTTGGTAAACTATTTATAGCGCATAATTGCCACCAAATGATTTGGAGTTAAACAAGGAAACAGAAAGTAAAGCCCACCCTAGAAAAGACGAAAGAAAAAAAACACATTAAAATATATAAAGAATAAAATAAAAATATTCAAACTGTTTAACTTAACCCGACATAAATAAAAAGTACTCAATTAAATTAATTTCTAATTTGTCTTGTTTACTATGTTATCACTCTCCCAGTTTCTAATGGTTATACTTGTTTTTCCATCGTACTTTCAAATGTTTCCCAGTTTAAATCTCTCACCTCAAGGTTTTATTCTGCAGCTTTCACTATTATTTTGATTTTTTCGGTTTTCTTTGTTGTCTGAGCTGTGCAATTAACAACTTCTTCCATTAAAAGTACAAAATCCTTCTTTTTTACAATCAATGAATCTTTTATGTTTTTGGTACACTCCTCTGAAGGTTCTGAACTTGCCATTTGTGTCACTGTTGTTTTTTTTCTGACTGGGATGGGATTCTTTTTGCTCACTTCACATCCTCGGGATGCCGCAGCATGATCACCACCACAGTTACAGCATTTAATTTTTACTTCTTTCCAACAATTTCCATATTTGCGGTCTCCACCACACCGTCCACACCGTTGTTTTCCCTTACATATTGCTGCAATATGACAACATTTTTGTCATTTAAAACATCTCAAAGGTGTAGGATTGTACGGTCCCACATTATAACTCATGTACCCAATGAACACATCAGAGACACCAAAATATTGTTGATCAGGTAAGCCTCGTGTCTGTTTTGTTGACTTACAACTATAATAGCTCTTGTATTTAAGACGAGCTTAGACTGCAGTAAAGCATCGCTCGAGGTCACATAGCTCATTTAGTGACAGATCCCACTGTCAATTTATACAGGAGAGCAGTCTTCATTGATAAGCAAAACATGCTGAATATTGACATAAAAAATAAATGCATGTGTCTCAAATTAAGCTAATGCTTAGGTCAAAAGTTGCACAGAGCTGTTTTGGGATATTAAGCTTCATCAAATACAACTACATTAAGATGCAGTTAAAAACTGTTTTGTGTTTCAGATCAAAAAATGTTTGTGTTTCAATGAGAGGTTGGAAGGCAGTAGAAACTGTTTAGTTTGTAAAAAAATAGTATTTTAGTCTAGTTACAGGGTAAATAAGAAAAAAGCTCAAGTCTAACAAAGGACAGGTGTGTTAATAAGCAAGTGAACTCAAGTACGACTGGAAAAAAGTAGGCAGATAAAAAACATGCACAGAGCCCAGCCATATAACCACACAAAGCTGAGCAGAGAGGAACAAAGCCGATGCAGATGCATTTTATCATAGCGCCCATCTGCCACGTCAATTCCAGCCTCCATTATTTGAGGATGTAAAGATCATCACAAGCTGAAGAGAGAAAATAAAAACAAATGTTTAACTGGTTCTCAGAGCTGATATGACAATCTTAGGCTGATTATTAATTAATGGAGTCTGCTGCTGTTGGCTCACGCCTGAAAGAAACAACATGATGTGTGTGAGGAGAGAGCTGAGGCTTGGATCAGAAAGACTACACGATAAAACAAAGGGGGGGTGCATCTGATGTGACGTCATTCAGCTGGAGCGTAAAGACAACTGCTCTCTAAGGTGATATAAACCTCACAGATCATGCGTGTGTCTAGCTTCTACTGCACATGTGCCCTTTGTTAAGACGTCAGAGCATTATTTTTACAGAAGCCACATTCCTTTGGAAATGACAAAGCTGCTCAGCCTCCAAAGCTGATCTCCTCCTCTGCAACACAGAAACACGTCCACATATGGCTGTGAGGGAACGCATAACCCAACCTCCATGATAGCAACCAAATGCCCTTACACTTAACTTATTTAAGTTAATAACCCTCAAACTGCCCTTTGATCGAGTGTAAGAATATATCAATATATATTAACACACTGAGACACAAAGCTGTGAAACAGAATCTGATTTGCAAGAGGAAAGTGATGCAAATGTGTAAATCATGCACATTTCCGCTCCAGTTTTGGATGTATTTTATAGAAGTAAGGCTCTTGTTGTCTCTGTGGGTAATATGCAAGCATGTAAGTCTGTTTGCTTTTTAAATAAAAAGTGCACTTATGCCCAGCAAACGAATGATATCCACAGATATTTATCTCACATACAGTTAATTTGTCGGAGAGCCTAGAGGAGGCAAACGATTAGGGAGATGGCAAGAAGGCGTCCAAAACTTGAGGAAATGGAGCTCACAACAAAAGCTTTAATGCTCAGTGAAAACATGCAAAAAATGGGTCAGAATAAATTGTCCTGCAGGATCTTTTTCGTTCAGTTCACTGATCACTATACAGAACCTCACTGCCCCCAAGATTGGTATTGCACGATCTGCTGTGTATGGGTACCCATCTGCAGGATGACGGACATTAATATATATGAAATTGATGCAAGGAATCATAAAATCATCTTTATTGCATCGGTAAAAAGTATCAAAACTATAGTAATATAGTAGTATAGTAAACCATAGTAATATCAGCAGCAGAACAAACTGTATAATAAGGTAGTAAAGGAGAACTGTATTTTCCACTATGTACAAAATGAAATTGACTAATAACACCTTAACAAGAACACAAATCAATTAAAATAAACATTAAAAAGTAAAGTCAGGAAAATAAAGGCATCTTAGACAGAAAAACTTCTTTAAAAGCTGAATGAGAACACTGTTTTTGGTACTTATTTAGTTTTTTTAGTCGACTGCCAGACAATCTTTTCATCTCGCGCACTGACTGGTTTTATTATTCTAGAGGAAATAATAAAACTCGTGTGTGCAGTGGAGGTCATGGCAGAGCCAACACCGATTTCATCCTGAGGGTATTAATTCAGCCATGTGTAAGAGACTTGATATGATGTGAATGTCACTATGGCACAGAGCTCATACTCTGAGAGATCGACACAGGCAGCAAAAGAAAAAAAAAACCTATAAACATGTCTGAGGCCGCAAACTGGAGAACAAAGTTAGTTTAGACAGCTGGGGGGTTTATTGTTATATTGGTATACCAACCCTTTACCTGTATCAAGTATTTTTTTAAATGTTAGCCCCTGTTTATTCATTTATTTGTGCATCCATTTTGATAGAGTTGTATTTATTTTGCAAAGTCCATTAAATGCCAATTGTTAAATTACTGCACGTGAAGAAATATCCTCTGACGCACAATAATGAATGTAAGGTTTAAAAAAAGGAGAGAGGGCACTATTGAGTTTAAAAGGCGTGTGAAACAGAAAAAAAAAGAGAAAAAGCTGAAACATTGTACGTTCCTATGCAATTTGCACAGCAAATGCAATTAAAAGAAGAAAAAGGATGAATGTCCAAGAGGGTTAAAAAGAATTTGCAAAGGGATGTAGAACTGTACATGGTGTACGTTTTTAATTAAAACTAACAAGCAATGAGTGCAGTTTGATCCAAGCTATGAGACGAGTGATGAGAGTAAAAGAAAGATCTACAGCAATCAATTAAAATGGAGAATGTGGGAAACAGCTACATCTAAGGAAGATAAAAGAAACAGCCACCTTATTTCTCCTCAGAGCTGACAGACTGAAAACAGGCCGAGCAGACTGAGGAGTGAATCTGAATACAGAGCTTCACATACTGCCTGGGATGTTCTCTCTATTTAGAAGAAAATGACGAGGAGCGGACTTTGGCAGCCAATTACTAGATACAAGCATGACAGCAGTCTTGTTAGGCAGCTGAGGCCACATGTTCCAGGCGATGCGATACTGAGCACATCATGCATGTAGACTAGAGTTAACTCAAAGTCACGCTCACAAAAGAAAGGCGATTAGCTTGTTTGTCAAGGAGAGTTCAGCCTTATATTATTCTACTGTTCAACCGGACCTCCAGATAAAAGGTGTAAAGCAGGTTCTCGTCTCATTATGATTGCAGCTAAATATACAGAACAAGAATAATGTTTAAAAGTATAAAACTTTGAAAACAAAGAGGCTGTGGTAAAGATGTAGCTTTGCAGAAGCAGCATCAAGAGCACAGACAGACCCCGAATGATCTCTTTCTGTCTTGAGTGACACTCTGCCTAAAGCTGGCTGTGTTTTCCAGCAGCATATGTATTGGAAATCCATGCGCTGGGCCTAGCCTGGTAGAAAACACATGGATTAACTAGCTGATGTAATTGTTCTTGTACCCTCAGTCAGTACAGTGACAGGCTGTTAGCGGGATCGGACTGTAGACAGAAAACGGCATCTTTGTTCCGACAGGTAACATAAATAGACCTCAATCCTTTGAATACACACTCAGCCATTCTTATCCTGTACCGAGAGAATGTTACTTTCCACAGCTATTTCATATCCCTATTCACATTAAATTCAATTCAGTTCAATTCAGTTTATTTCTATATTTCACAACACATGTCATCTCAAGGCACTTTACAAAGACAATTCAGTCAATTCACACCGTCAGATTAGTTAAAAGTTTTCTATTTAAAGGAAACCAGCTGATTGCATCAACTCATTAATTCAACAGCAATCCCTCACACCAAGCATGCATGTAGTGACAGTGGAGAGGAAAAACTCCCTTTTAACAGGAAGAAACCTCCAGCAGAACCAGGCTCAGTGTAAGCGGCCATCTGCTGAGGCAGACTGGGGTTCAAGGAGACAGAAACAGACACACAGACAGAAAGAAACAGAGATATAAAATGCAACTGTCATCCAGCTCCAAAGGAGGCCCCGTCAGGAAAGACACAACCAGACATACGAGCTCCAAGCCAGCTCCCATGTCAGAGGATGAAAAAGAACATATCCAGTTAGTCACAGCAAAAGAAACAGGGCTACACTGAAAAGCTCAAATAACTATAAACAAATGTGCTGATGGGAGCAACACAGTTGATATTTCTCTCCAAGATGGAGTCACAGCAAACAGGAACACCCCAGACAAAGCTACTATGATGAGTATAAAATTAGAGGCTGATCTAAAAAATACTTAGAATGGGAGAACAGACATAGAATGAATCAGATAGAATGATGAAAATGGGTCCCTATGTCCTCCAGAAGACTAGTCCTATAGCAGCATGACTATAGAGAAAGCTCAGGATAACCTGTGCCACTCTAACTATAAGCTTTATCAAAAAAGAAAGATTTAAGCCTAGCCTTAAAAATTTAAAGCTCTTTAAACCCAGTTCCTATAGGTGTATATTTATATACAGTATTGACTTTTATTTGGACCGTTCCGACCTAGCTCTGGCTTTATTATCCTGCTTGAAGGTGATTCTCCAAGTCCACTGCCTCTAACAGCTTTTCTTTTAGCATTGTCCCACATGCACTCCCATCGCCACAGCACAGAGTTTGGGCATAAAGGACTTAGAAAGTCCATCTGTTACTGAAAAGTAATTTAAATTCATAACATATGTATCAAACTACATCTTTTAATGCATTTAAACAGTCTATTTGAAGTATAATATTAGGATTGGCATCGGTATAATTATGATAATTGTAATTTGATGTATTTTTCAGCAATTTCTAGTTTGTTTTCTACAGTGATTTACAACTTATTCTCTCAAGAAATATTTGCCAAGCATTACCATCAACCTAGAAAAACATTAAATTATGTGGCTGTAAATAGACAAAATGTTTAAAATATTTAACTACATTAGAGTATTACACCTTATATCAAAGATGTTTAGAAAGTTATAACTAGATAATCATAAAACATGGTTGAAATGATCCATTGGTTTGACCATGGCTGTATCCTCATGGTTTGGTCGCTTGTGAAATATTTTTAACTTTTCTAAACATTTAATGCTGCATTTCAAGTGTAAAACAAAAGTAAAATGAGATTAATCCATAGCGGCAGCAGCTATAGAGATCTATTCAAGAAACGTCAACAAGAAAAAACACAGGTAGGCCATTTTCAGAGTGTGTGAGTGGATATTTTTAGACACACCACAGGGAGTTTAAGCAATCTTTTAACAAGCGGTGAGCAAATGGGTAACCTGGTTTCCCTGCGACACAAAAAGAATCGTAGATCCCCAGGGAGCCCAAAGACTCAAGGTTCGACCAGGACTTTCTTCCTTTTTAACAACAAAATAAGGAAAAACTAGAAATTCTTCACACAGCTGCTGTCTCTCAGCCTTCCTTATGCACTTTAGACCTGCTCTGTATCACAAACCTATTGGACATACTGTATATAAAACACTAAATTGGTTGAAACAGTGTGTGGAGTAGGTGTAGAGAGTTACAGCGCCATTACATCACATTTTTTCACACAGTTTCCCCAGCAACCAGGTGTCCTCCAAGAGCAGCCGCCACCCCGTTATGTCATCCTGCTGTTGTCATGCAGTGCTCAAGGTTTCATTACAAACAAACGGTTGTGTTTTGGTTCTGATCCTGCAGAAGGACTTTGGCGCAGTCAGTGGGGTTGCTGCTGAACAATGGAAAACAGCCGGGACGGTGCAGTGGGAGGTGTGAGTTTGTTCCCTTTGGGAGTTTGGAAAGCCTTTTTCTTTTCTACAAAGTGACTCGTCTAAAATTAAAATCTTGATTTAGAAGAAGGCACTAATGCAGGTGGCCCATCGACACTCTCTTGTACTTTTCTTTATAGAGGAAAGAAAAATGAGAAGTACAGCAATCACTGCATGTGACCCACAAAGGGTTTGCTGATGTCATAAAAAATAAATATGACAGTCACCAAAAAATTTAAATAAGTGACAAAGAATTAATTTAGGAAAAGGAATGAGGTTTTATAAAAACCAATCAGCTCATGTCACTTATTTTTTTCATCCCCCAATGTAAAGCTTAGCGTGATGCTGAATATTAAAAATGCTGTGATTTATTACCAAAGCAAAGCCTTGAACAATTGTAAATATTTGTCTTAGAATAAATACTCCACAACTGAAAGCAGCCTTTTACAAAAATAAGCTGTGTAAAATAAAAACATAACCTGTTTATTGTTCTTAATGATTTCCTCGTCTTTTATGAGATCCTAAATCTTTTTGGAAACACTTTTTCCCTTTTGCAGAATGGGAGGTTTATGGTTAGACAGCTTCACATCATGGCTTTCATTTTGAATAACCACACATTACATGGCAGCTCTGGTAAATCAGTAAAATTGCTTCTAAATAAATGATTTTTATATTACGCTGAAAGATTGGGGAAAAATTCAACCTCTTACTGTGATCTCTTCTCCTCAACGCTGGCTTTCTGTAACATTTAGGTCTGAAGACCTGGACGCCATGGAAACAGGATGTTTTATTTTTATCTTATTTTAAATATTGTTGAAAAGAGATTGGCTGTTTTGATGAACATTTTGATAAATTCACCCAATTACAGCCATGGGTAATTTCTACCTCTTGTCCCACTGCCAGATGGAAAAGACTGAATAAAAATGAGGCATATTCATTTCACGTCTTATAAGAGGATAAACTTGCAGGTGTAGATCAGTGCTCATACCCCTCATGTAGTCATGCCTGCGAGCACTGAAACCAACCCACACATAAACAATATATATTACAAAACCCCCTCAGAATGACGTTTTACCAGACGTCACTTACCTAAACACACACATGATAAAAGCCATCTTTTCATATGAAGTCAGAGATCTGCCAAAAGTGCACAGATGTAATAAATACTGATGCAAGTAGCTTTTATTTAAAACAAATGCATGTAAACCACTCTCCTTGAGTGTTTTAAATTTTCTAATCCTGCAGATTCAATATCATGAGGCTCTTAATATATAAATCCTCCCCTTCCCCTCTGGCCTGCTTTTTTCTCTTTTAGATTCTCTCCTATTTGACTTTTACTGTGCACTCTTGTCAATGTTCGTCACATTGAAGGTGGAACCAACCTGGTTAAGTAAAGCTTTCCTGAACGTTTTCAGGGAAACCCACTTCTTGAAACAGTACCGTTTTCTTCCTAGTTGCAGCTAGTAACGTTAGCAAAGTCTCTTCAGGCTAATAGCTGTTCTCTTATAAATTCTGACATCAAAACCAACAGCGGACAATTTCGTAAACACAATGCTGGAGATAAAAAGAAAAGTGTTTAACAGTAGCTGCACATGTCTTGGTTCCACTATAAACGAGAGCTGACTGAACCCTCACTTTTCTCAATATAAACAGGCTATTATTAGCTTAGGTCAGTTGTTTTTTTAACAGGTGAGGCGCGCCTCCACTGGGGGCGCCAAAGAGTCGCAGGGGAGGCGTGAAGAAATACCGGTTTCTGCAAACATTAGGCAGTAGGCTAAATTGTTGTGCTTGTGTGTGCCTCTCAACTCTGTGAAGCCTCTCATCTGCGCGCATCGGAACGGCCTGCGTGATCAGTTCGGAGAGTATTTTGGAGAGGAGCAACTAGGATACCAGTGGGTCAGAAATCTCCTCTCTTTCCCACCCACAGTTGGCGATGAACTAAGCATCCAAGAGGAGGCTCTTGTTGAGCTCAGCTCAAATGTGGACTAAAAACAGAGACTGGTGGAAATGCCAATTACGCGATTCTGGATAAGTGTCCAGAGCGAGTTTTCCCGCAAAAGCCACGAGAGTCCTGATCCCCTTCACCTCCACTTACTGATGTGAATGTGGGTTTTCCGCTCTCACCCTGATCAAAAACAAATACTGGTCAAGGCTAGAAGTGCAGGATGACTTGCGGCTGTTTCTTTCTTTAGTACAACCCCGCATCGAACAGCTGTGCACATCAAAGGTGCATCCTCAATGTTCGCATTATGAAAGTTTGAGAACATTGTTGTTAAAATAGCAACAGCTTTGAATTGTGTGCAATTAGTCTAAAAAGTAAATCGGATTATTGAAAATGTTGATGTCTGTTAAATTCATCTTATCTGTTCCATCATTATGATTTCAGTTGACGTCTCCTGTTGACTTGAGTTCAGTTTGACATTGGTGTCTATTTAATTCAGTTTAGAAAACAAGAGTTTTCAGTAAATTTGCTCTATTGATAGTTCAATTTTAAATGTAGGCGCTCTGTTGGTGATGTTTCAATAAAAGTAACCCCTGAGATGGAAATATTTGGATGGATATGAATAAACCTTTTTTATGAATGGACTTTGTTAGAAGTATTACAATAAAAAAACAACTTGTATTGGGCTATCAGTTGTTCTTGAAACAAGCAGTCCAGGAACACAAAAGAACGATGCATCTACTGCAGGGGCCGGGGTGGGGGTGGGTTGGGTTGTCTTCACCTATTCCAAGGGGAGGCTCACATTCAATGAATTTGAAAAACCCTGTGCTAGAGGATCATAAAAAGTCGCTAAATTTTGCAACAAAAGTGCTAAGTTGGCTTTCCTTGAATAATAGCCAATCAGAATCAGAAATACTTTAATAATCCCAGAGGGAAATTACTTTAATCACAGACAGTTTTATTATATAAGGTGGGTTCCACCACCTTTTGTCAAACTGTCTAAAGTTGTCATGAACGCACAGGAGGAGGTCCACATAGGAGTAGGAGAGAATCTACAAAGCAAGCCAGGGACAAAGAGAAGGAGTACTTCTTCTTGTGACATATTAGGGGGCTTGTGGTATTAACTTTGCACACATAGTCCCAAAAGAACACAGTGAATAAGTGATCACCAGATATTTAAACCATCCATCCATCTTCCCCTGCTTATTCCGTCGGGGTCATGGTGGGACTGGTGCCTACTTCCGGCAGTCTATGGGCAAAAGGCAGAGTACACCCTGGACAGGTCGCCAGTCTGTCGCAGGGCACCACAGAGACATAAAACCGTTACAAACTGCGCCATTGTGCAGCCCAGATATTTAAACCATTCTGGTTATCTAACTTTTTATTACACCCTAACATTATCGTTATATCTGATTAAAGAAGAAATCCTGTCATTCCCAAGTTCAATAACCGGTTTTATGCTTTTACTCATCATTTAGTTAAATAAACAATTACGTCTATTAAAAAAAAAAACACACAGACAAACAAGCCGCCCTTAATTTTCTCATCATGATATGTTCCAAATATTGAGGAGATAAATAAAAATGCTGGCGGGCTAGGAAACAAATATTTTTAATTTCAGACCACCTTCTTACCAAAAGAGAAGAAAAAAATAACCCCAACTACTCCTTCTGCCATGTGCACTTATAGAAAAGCATATATAAGTGAGGATTTATAATGTACTGTAATGTAATGTGTGTTTGCCAAAGGACAAAAAAAACCTTCCTAATAATCTTTTCTTTACCTTGAAGACCAATGCAAATTAGATTTTTCCTTTTTCTACTCATGCATCCAAAGTCAGGATAATAGAGGTTGGTTCTTTTCTTACAGGGAAAGTAAGGGTAGTTCAGAGAACATGAACTCATCAACTTGTCCTTTGACAAAATGAAAGTTTGTTTTTTCTTCACATTCTTCAGGAACTGCTATGCTCTGTGACCATGAAAATACTTTGGCCTCAGGGTGAAACTCCTGTTGATAGATAGACCTTCTTATGAACATCATTCAAATGAGACTTAAATTCTTAATTAATTCATTTCTCATATCTTAATGCTTATCTGACTGGCGACCTGTCAAGTCTCAGTCTCTTACTCATTTAACCATGATGAATAGTGGCTGCAAAACTGCGCACAGACACTAATGCATAGCTGATCACAAACACCTGCACATCAACCAAGCCCTTCAGCTTAACTCAGAAATGAGTGGAAATCAGATTTCATCCAAAATCCACGACTTGTTTGGAGAAAAAAAGAAAGAAGCAATATTTTTGGTGTTTCTAAGAACTGATCTTAAATCTGAAACATCGACCAACATGCAGAGTGTTGTTTGCTGCTGCAGTCCTTTGACTTATTCAGGAGCCAAATGGAAATATCAGTTGTACAACTCCCTCAAAAGGACATGAGCAGAGAAGTGCGTCATTCTCTGTTTTTTTTTTCCTGTCTCCTCTTTGCTTCACCTCTTCAACCCTTGAAAACCATTCATGAATATTTCATCAGCCAACAAGGCCGCTGCCCACCCTCTTCATTTAATGATTCAGTCTGTATGTGTCTTACATAAACGTCTGTGTTTATGCACATGACCACGATTGTAGAGTATCAATACACAAAATCAGAAACAGGAGATGGAGAAAATGAGTAAGGAACAGTTGCACAGGAGGAGAGTGAATGAGGCATAAATTATCAATCTGTGAATTATTTCAGCACAGTCTCCAGGCAGGACATGTTGTATGTGTGTCGAATGTGTGCTTCCCACTGATAATGATACTGCAAAGCAAGATAAATGACCTCTTGTTCCTATGGCTGCGAATGACTCTCAGGTGGGAACTACAGCTTCATCATCCAGCAGCAGAGAGAACAGAGTTAGCTTTTTATGCAAAATCTGCCTCTGAAATTCTTCAAATTAATGGTACAACATGATGCATGGTTGTTCTGTTGTTTTTTTTTAACCCAAGAATCAGGGCCCCTAAGCATATACTTAATCTGTTTCAACTCTGTAAATATCAAACACGGAAAAAGACAGATTTGCATTGATTTTCTTATTAAAGTCATTTTAAGAAAAAATAACATTAAGAGAAGTCTAATAGAGCTGAATTTGTGTATTTATTTGTAACTATACAATCTAAAACATTTTGCTGAACCAAGAGAAAAAGAAATTAGTAGCCAAGGGCAACAACTGATATATTTTTTTCTTCTTATCAGAATAAAAGGGTAGAAAGAACTTCAACAAATGCGACTGCCTCTATAGAAACAAGAGTTATATGAACATACACATAGGTTTTTTTTAAAATAGGGGCGCTACAGTGCTTTATCAGCTACAGTCCAGAAACTTTTGAATGGATCCTTTTCTCCAAGTACATCTGAAGCTCTACCTCAGATAGCATGCGAAGCATTAAAGATCTGGATTAGACGACTGAAGCAAAGGACTGAAAAAATGTAGTTTTCATTATAATCTGGAAATTTAGCCTCTTTCTAATGAAAAGAATATGACACATTTTGAAGAAAATCTCATGAACAATGTCATTTTATATAGATCTGAAAAGGATTTTTACTCATTTTTTAGCACCAAATAAATAAAAAAAAAACCATACCAGCTCTCATCTACTACATTGGAGGGTTAATGATCTGAGTTAATATCGTAACTCAACCAGCACTCATTGAGTCGACCAAGTCTTAGATACAGTATACAAAGGAATACAGAAGAAACATCAAAAGCTAAATGTCAAACAGTGTATTATTCAAACCTGACTTAAACATTGATAATCACCTCTAGACACACATTGCACACTTGCACATGGAAAACCAAAGCATGAACAGCATTCACAACATGCTTGTTTCATCAATTACTCACAAAATATTTGTTTATTTCATGCAGAAGGTTTAATGCAACAACATGATGTTTAACAGAGACATTTCTAAAATATCTGAGGAGGAGTGATCCTTGCATTAGGAATAATTTTAACTCTATAAGAGCTTAACCGGATCTACATCTATTGAATGAACCATCAGTAAATCTCATGTCTGAATTTTTCAACAACCATGAGGAACAAATATGTGCTCACAGTTTTGCTGTTCAACTTTAATTAGACTCTTTTCCTACTGAGCATCTCTTTACTATTGTAGAGGCTAAAAAGCTGAAAAGTCCAAGGTCTTAGAACTGAAAGCAACCACATCACTTTTTCACATTTTACAGTTTTTCTAAAGAATGTGACATG
This sequence comes from Jordanella pulchra, assembly GCA_034780135.1. Taxonomy (NCBI): domain Eukaryota; kingdom Metazoa; phylum Chordata; class Actinopteri; order Cyprinodontiformes; family Cyprinodontidae; genus Jordanella; species Jordanella pulchra. Next base: position 31,723 of record JAUZNJ010028042.1, read on the forward strand.
GGAAGAATGCATTTATTTTCTTTCTTCTATTGAATGGGTCCAGTCTGACGCTTGCTAACTGCTTTTCAAACTGTCATGCCAGAACTGCATGTTAAATTCGCTTGGTGGAAAAAAAATAATGAAAACTTTTGGGCTGTTTGTTTAACTGTCTCAATAAACAGTTTTCACACTCCGATTTATAGTTGTGACAAGAAGTCATGTTCAGAGAAAGAAAACAAATCAAACAAAAAAAAAAAAGGTCTACTCCCACGACTGACTAATGAAGTTCACATTTGCAAACTGTTGTCAAACTGTTTCCTACCTTGCCATGCATGCAGCATTTGGAAAAAAAAGTTAAATAGCTCTAAAACTGAACAAAATGTACAGGACTGTGTTAAACGTATATTCCGGCTGCCTTTGAGATCCTGCCATTCTGAATAGCTCATGTGCATTGGGATCAATGGTAAAGACATTTTCCATTAGGGCAGGGTCTTGTTTTATTTCACTTATTTTCACATTGAATGATTCACTGGCGGCCTGGGAATTAAATTTAAAATTTTACAAGTTCTATGCCTCCATGGGGTAATTATTAGCTAATTATTTGGAGAGCATGTCAAGCTGCAGGCTCAAACATATGGCATTTAAAAGTAAGACGGTCTTCATCAGTGCAATCAGAGCATCTGCAGAACATAGATGGATATCAAGTAATGTAATTATAGGTTAAGTGCTGCTACGTTTATCTTGCACTTGCTTTGAATCTTAGTGAAGCAATGCAAAAGGCTACATTTTTAAAGAATTTCAAATATAGATATCTGAATAGTGTTGCTGTCCAGAGCTCAGTATTCAGTTCCCCTTTGCATTGAAACCTCTTCAAATTCAAAGCTACCAATTTCCTTCAGAAGTCAATCAGTGAATAGAGCAACTTAGGTGGCCTTTATTGAAGACTGTAGGGATTGCTGAATTGCTTAAATAAAGCCATGAAAAGTCCCGCCTGCAGTTTGCCACAAGTTGCACACAGTTAATAAGAAGGAAGGTGCTCTGGTCAGAAGAGACCAAAGTTACACTTTTAACTCCATGTCAAATGTGCTGAAAACCACCAACATCACCATTTAAACTCTGACCGCACATTCTACATCCTCCGTAACTTCTCGGCTCAGTTAAAGTCTGCCACCTTCGTGCGACACTCTGAGTTCCTTAGAGCTTGAAGAGAGCATCCGGGATATTATATCATTATTGGTTAATATATAGGAGCACAATATTAGGTGATAAAAGCTTAATTTAGTATGACAATGGGCATTTCTGCCCAAACGTTTTTCTTTTCCGTTGTATGTCTTTGTAATACGGATGACTAGGATCATACAAAATTGTAAAATTCATCCATGTCTGCAATGCAAAGTTAGTGGTTTCGGATGTTGTTGGGTCAGCATTTAACACATTTTTAAGCCTTTCTGAAAAAAATAAATATTTCAAATCAGATGATAAATCTACTTCCTAATATGTTGAGGTACTAGTAGTCGGTGTCCAACATTTACATAAAACGTTGTTACTTTTTGGGATTTTTTACAAATTATGATTTAATTTCTAGTTACCGATCAGTGATTATCTTATTTTACTTTGACAAACCAGATGTTGTTAAGGTTCTCTTTCCTGTTTGATAGTATTGCAACTGCAAAGCTAGACCTGGCCTGATTCCAATGGACCGAAACAGAGTAAAAAATAGACTTGCTCCATATTTTAACGGTAAAGGACAGAGAACAAGTACGTGGACGGTGACGCTCGGAGAAGTCACGGAGAATGTGGATTGGCTCTTATTAATTAACATAACTACCATATTTTCCGGACTATAAGTCGCACTGTAGTATAAGCTGAATTTTTGGGGGAAATTTATTTGAAAAAAATCCAACAGTACAGTACAGTATGCTAACGTTACGTGACACATAAAACAACAAACTGAATACATGCCTGATATGTTGACATAACATATTAAGAGCTATTCAGATAACTGTAGCATAAATAAAGTGCTAACAAGTTTACCAAACAATCCATGTCACTCCAAATCATTAAATCCAATGAAATCTTCATCCTTGGTGTCACGTTTAAACAACTCCCCTTACTCTGGAGGTAGAAGATGCGCCGCTTTCTATTTTTTAGTTGTTCTAATAAGTTGCCGATAATGTTGAAATTATAAATACAGGACTGGAACGCCCTCTTGCGGTTTAGTGTGAAAATAACATGTGATATGATTGAATAACGTTTTAATATTTTCACACGAGTCACTCCAGAGTATAAGTTGCATCCCCGGCCAAACTATGAAAAGAACTGCAACTTATAGTCCGGAAAATCCATAAAATCCGGTATGCAGTTGCTCTGTCTAGTGTATGTGGATGTGATATGTGGGGTTAAGAAACACACTGATGCAGAACTATCATGCAATGGCCCAATCAAAGTCCTTACCTAAATCAAAATGAGAATCGGAGAAGAGACTCGAACAATGCTGCTCATGGCTATTCTATCTCCAACCTGACTGAGCTTGGGAAGATTGTAAAGAAAAATGGAGAAAAGCTCCTCAGAAAACTTAAAGCTCAAAAGGTATTTAATAATGTGTTCACTCATGGGTTCTGAATACAAACATACATACATTATAGTTTTTCAGTTGTATGTATATCTACTTATTTGTTAGCTAACTAAGATCTGACTAACCTGATCGGATATTCACATCAATCATCAAGTGGAAGAAGCATGTATTTGTGACGGAAGCCACATCTCTTTAGCTGCTGCACGATAATTCATTCAGCAACAAAAAACACTTCCTCGGTTCAGTCACAGGTGCCAATGTTCCCGGTCTGATTGCGTCAATAACCTCCCCCTTCGAAGTGCACGTGAACAGACTCTCTTTAGACAAGAGTTGGTCCAGAGCTGCCTTTGTCAAGGTCAGCTGGCACAGTTCAGCCCCACTAAACACGCTCTAATTGTCTCCACAAACGAACACTGCAAGGGCTCGTTTCTGACTGTGAATCATCTATAATGAAAGACCTCTCCTGTCTCAATTCTATAAAAATAAAACAGACAAAGGCACTCAATGCAGAACGAGGTGGTGATGTAGACTCTGTCCTTGGACAATTCAAAGCTGTTCAAAACAAAATCAGGCCCTTTCCTCTTGGGGGTAGAGTCCCCAGCACATTCGCTTCAGAGCATCTTTAAAAACAAAAAAAAACAAACAAACCAAAAAAAGCCCTAATCAGCACATTCAAAAGTAACTAAAAAACAGCTTCAAGCTTCATAGCATTTGCTGCAATCTAGTTGAAAAGCGTGTAAGGTAAAAACGAACAAATGGGCAGAAAAATAGCAAAACAAACACAGGCTTTATAGAGACTGTAGAGCAGCACATGAGCTGACTGATTGGTGATTAGGAGTGAAGGTATGAATCACGTCTTAAATGAGCTCTTTTTGACAGGATCCCTGGGACTTCAAAGGAGGCTGAATAGTTTAGACAAAGTGCTGAAGCTCTGTTAAAGCTCAGGGTGAGCGCTCCTTCATGAGACCCACTGACCTCGGTTCAAGGCAGCTGAAAAACTAAAACATTTAGCTTTTATTAAACCTCTTCGATTGCAGAGATTCATAAAAGAAAAACAAGTACTCAGCTCTGAATAAGTCCTTCTTTATTCTTCTTTTAGCCCTGACTTTGCAGAGCCTCCGCTGCACCATATTGCTGTTTACTCATGATCCAAGCAGCAAGACTTTTCATGCAATCTTTCAAAGTGATCCTGATCAATGATGCTCAAGACTCTCATAAGGTAGTTTCTGATTGTCTCCCTTTTAACATAACATTAAATTTTCAAAGCCACAAGTGATTTTTTTTCTGTTTACCCCGAGGACTTCCGATTTGGTGAGAGTTTTTATGTAATAAGTGAACCACATATTTTTATATAAACAGACTGATACATTTTACATTCAGAAACATTAACTTATAGCCAATAGAAAAAAACCCTATATTATTTTTTAGCAATAAAATAGGACTTTACTATATTTTCCACTCTGGTTTGGACCATATAAGATGTAGAGCTTTGAAATGTTCCTTTTTTAGAACTTTCTGCAGGTAACAAAAATCAATTTGTTGCAAACAGCCTTGTGAGCTAAAATAAAATCTTCCTTTCTTAACAAACTGATCCAACATCCATTTGAGCACAGCCACATCATCAACACAGGTCCTTCAAAGCATTAGGCATCTGGAGCGAAGGGTGTTGAAAGGGCAATTCAAGGTTGACCACTTCTTGTCTTTACTTAGCACAGAAAACCCAACTTGTTGACCCTGTATGCCCCACTTATAGTTAGTTTTAATAAGGTTAAGCTTGTCAATATGATTAACCACCTTTCAACCACATAAAGACCTTTTGAAGATGCCAAAAATACTGTCAGAAACACCAGTAATGCTAACATATTTTAATTTCCATGCATCTCCAATTTAAGTACCAATCAGAACCTTTTGGCTTATTCTCAGATCTAATAAGGAGTCCAATTACCAAAAAAATTCTTCTTGAGTTAACAATGGTTACAAAAAAAGCAAACATAATCAACAACAGTTTTTAAAATCATTCAATACTTCAAGCTGAGATATTCAGTTTATAAGAAGTTTTCAATTTGTCCAATAAACTCCGGGGGCCAGAGCTACAGAATCCTGATGCCTCCAGTGCAGAGCTTAGACAGCACTGGCAGCAAGAGGAAGAGAATGCATCTACAGGAAGAGGAGGAAAAACTTTACCTGGGTAAATGTGATGTATAAGTGTATATATGTCTCGCTTCGACTGAATGTTGTGAGACGATGACATATAGAAATAAAACATAAAAACAGGGAAACTGAGGTGGTTTAAAATGAATAAGACATGTTGAAATTCTAACCTCACGAAAAAACTAAATAGCTGCCCAAAGTGAATAATTTTTTTAACATTGCTTAAGGACAAAATAGATATACAGTAAATGACACTTTACATGAAAGGAGGAAATAAAGGATATGATGAAACTTTTCTTTTTTCAATTACTATAGACCCTCTGATAACACCTCTATATATTAAAGGTCATATTTTCATTTGACATGTAATATTTGTGTTCCTTAGCGAAATAATAAAACATTTATAAAAGCTTTGAAGTATAAGATTTCTAATCACTGATAAAACTTTCAGCCATGCAAAAACACAGAGATACCTTTCTATGACTTTAAAAACTAGAACAAGCTGCTCAGCACAAAAACAAACAGACGTTCTCCATTGTTTGTGAAAAGGGCAAGGTGTGATTTCTGTTTACTCCTTCATTGAAAAGGCAACAAAAACACCACAGCCTAACCTTTGAATAATCTTGTACTCAGATAGGAAACGAAGGGGGACTTTGTTACTATTCTCAAACTTGTAACTCAGACGGGTTCATCGGTTTACATTAATACAAGTGGGCAGGAGTTTGGTTTAAGTAGGGTTTTTTTTCAACGTTAACTCTTTCTAAGACTGATTATCAACTTCAGCTTTTGCATATTTTTTTATCTACAATGTTGTTTTTGGGCCATCTGTACTCATATCTTCAAACCTATTTATTAAAAACAGCTAAGGTGGGTTCAGTCTTTCCATCGTTAGTAGCAACGGTCTGTGTAGAGTTTAGGAATCATAAAACACCATTCCCTTCAGAAGTAGTTAAATTAGAACATTTGAGCTCCAGGTTTGCATCAAGGTGCTCTTTGAAGGCCTCGGAGATTTGTTTTCAACCACCATCATAAAGATAAAAAAAACAGCAGCCAAGTGAAAAAAAAAAAGGTTTAAAAGAATGTGGGTAATAAAAGGACATACTAAGCTTGGAAAAATCAAACCTACCAAGACCTGAACCAACTGACTGGAAAAGGAGCAGAAAATTGTTCATATGGTAGCACTGGAGGGGCTGCAGAGATCCAGGCTAAGGCAACTAGCAGAAAGGAAATAAGTTTGCATTTAGAAAATAAGCCATGCAGCAGACAGTGAACATGTGGAAAATGGTGCTCTGCTCAGAAGAAACTGAGGTTTTTGGGCCTTAATGTAAAATTGCTAAGGAGAAAGGTCAACTGTACACATCCCTACTGCTGAGCTAAATACACCCAAAAAACAAAAAACTCTGAGTTGATAAATACTTTAGACAAAGGTAGAGATTAACCCTTCTCAACAAACAGTCGCACAGTCATACAGTCAAAGCAATTAGATCAAAGGATGCTAGATTGGTTTAGAGTCTAGACCTACATACGATTGACTAGCAAGGTTGAAAATGTATGTTCACAGAATCTTGATTTTTTTGCAAATATTTTCAGCCTTTAGAAGAAATAAAACAAAAGCAGCTCTAATTCTGGCAAAATCTGGTCCTCTGAAGTATTTATATTCCACTTTAAATTTACTAGCATGATATAAATCCCAATTTTAACTACATCAAACTTTATCATATGCATGAGGATGTTACAACCAGTCAAACTTCATTAAGGCTTTGAAAAATACTCTGTGGTTCATGTCTAGAACTCTGCAGAATGACCTGAAAATCTGGGATCCTTTTAAAGGATTTCTCTAACAGTCGATGGCAGATTGATCTCTTTCTGGATGTTTATCCAAACAGAATCAGTTGAATTATAGAAGTCTAATCAACACAGTTTGATGTAACTTGTCATGTCCGGTATCTCATGGCGTTTGTGATGCTTTGTGATGAAACCAGGCTCCTGCTGAAAGCTCTTCTTTCAGCACCGAGCTCAAGTTGAAGGTTGTCAGCCAGCCTGCGGCCAGGGCATCGCTCAGCCTGGTGCTGATGTTGCAAACAACGCCCGCCCCTCCAAAAAAAAAAAAAAAAATCAATGCAAACACGTCCTACTGTAGTACTATTTCTACAGGCGTAGATCTGTGGAAAGCATCCTGCTCTGGCCTTTTTCTGCCCACTAAAACATGGCCATCCAACACGCAGGCATCATGAATTACATCGCATTGTTTGGGTAGAAGACAGATAACTTACGCGCTCCAACTGATCGATCCGTGAATGGCATCCTTCTTTCCCCCCCTCTGGTGGAGGATTAGCTCCTCCTAAAGCAAACGGGCGTCCTTTATAGTTGTTATTCTTTTCTTTAATTTGATGCAACGATGAGTCCAGGTGGGAGACGGCTCTGCTCCTCTTGTGGCGCGGCTAAGCACGCATCCAGGAGCTGCTGCCGTGCAGGACTGAGGAGCTCCACTTATGTGGGATGATGATGATGATGTCGCGGGAATACGAGCGTTAGTTTCCTCCTAACGAGAACATGCGCCGCCTGAGTCACCCGCATTTTCCAGGCTGAGTGCGCAACCTATCAGCACACTGGTGTAGAAGGTTATTTAACTAACATGTAAGTCATGTTGGGACTTGATTGATCACTATTCTTTATTACCTAAATTAAAGAAAAAAAGAAAGAAAACAGGATGGAAAAGCCTGCATCTATTTATAGCCCAGGCTTTTCCAACAGCTTTCATTTAAAGCCACATGCCTCGTGCAAATGCTACATCCTCCATACATAAGCTTTGTTTGTTTTCACACCTTCTGTTTGCAGGACTGTGAGAAAAAAAGGCTTGAGTTGTTGGCACAGGATCCAATGCGAAGTGCCAGGATCTGCAAACGTCTTTTACAGCCATGAGTATAATGTGGGTCATTGCCCCACTTATGTGAAGCACATAATGTTATCTTACTGTGTCGCCTCAAGGGGCTTTGGTTTTCATTTTTAATAAATGTTTGTGAAAAATGATTTTTTGGATTAGAATGATGGGATTCGATTTTTGCTTAAGTGAATAAGTGAGTAATGAACACAAAAACAATAGTCAATTTACTTTCATTTGTGGTTGAATCACCTTGTGTAGGCACTGGGTAAACATGAAAACATTTAAACAGTTCAAAGTTGTGGCATTAATATTAAACCTCTCTTCACTTTGATATAAGTGAATAAAAAACAAACATTTCTGGATATATTTACTAAACTGGATTTCAAAGGACTCTGATGTGGGTGAATCAAATTTTAAAATCAGTAAAGACTTCTGTGCCTATAGTGCTTGCCCAAACCCCCTATTCCTTTAGATATGTTCACGTTTTGTACATTTAACATAAAAACTGTAGATTTTATTGGGAGTTTTTGAGCTAGACCAATGCCAGGTTCTGAAAAGTGAGATAGAAAAAAGGCTTAGTTTTACAGGTTTTGGCACTATTAGCGACTATCAAACAAAGTCGCCGAGCAGCTGAGTAGAGGAGTTCAGAATCAGAATCAGAATAAGGTTTATTGCCATTGTTAGTGAAGGAGTTCACAAACTAGGAATTTTTTATGGTACAGTCGTGCAACCTAAAACAGATAATGAACATATAATGAAACATATAACATATAATATAGGATAAATAAAATAATAAAAATATTTAAACACTGTGACTGTAAGGCATGCAATAAAAAAGAGACTACTATATACACTAAGATAAAAATATGGAAGTAATATATACACTAAGATAAAAATATGGAAGTAGGTAGTTGGTTGTTGACGCGCAAGCTGATCAAAACGTAAATCCAAGCTGCAGTTGCAACGATTTTATTGCCCGTATCCAAACAAAACAGTGTTCAAAAGCAGCATAAAACGGATCCGTAGAAGTGATCAAAGACAAAACATAGCGGTCAGCAAAAAAGTAGACCTCCCCCATCACCCCCTCACTGAAGTCACCAAAAGCCGGGCAACAGGTGATCTACAATCACTAATAACACCACGTGATCCCGTGCCACACCTATCCACAACAGGCACTGATGCAGGTAAATACAAGAAAGTGCAACCAATAACTTTCTACCTTATATAATGGTTGATTAAGACAGCTTTGTCCTTCTGTTAGCTACGACTAGTTTGTTTGCCTACACTGGGTGAGCTGCGGTTATCAGTTATCAGCTGTTATTCTAAACAGAAGTCATTCCAACTAGGCTTCTTTCAGTCTTTTTTTCAGAGAAATGTCATTGTTAATTTTAGCTGATCTGACAGTGGGTTCGGATGCCATCATCCTATAGAATGGCGATTATCAGTGGTTATCAGCCCCATTGAATGGCCTCAGTTGGTCCCTGCTCTGCCTTGCTAGCAGGCCGTTTCAACCATTCTATCGGTGATGACAGCCGCTTGTCGCTAATAGAACCTTTTTTTTAACCTTTTTTTAAAAACCTTTATTGAACAGGATATTAAGAATTTACTAAAAAGTTAGTATAGCGTAGTTTTTGCTATGTTGGGACCTGAACCCACAACCTTGGGTGGGAAAGGGAATTGCCCAAACCACTGTACTATCTAGCCACTTCCTTGATTGGATGCCCTAAACCTAAAGTCAGTGGACCGATAGAATGGTTGATAACAGCCTGATTGTAGGAAGAGCAGGGACCAACTGAGGCCATTCAATGGGGCTGATAACCACTGATAATCGCCATTCAAAGGATGATAACATCCGAAGTGGGTGGATCTGACAAGGGAGAGGGATGTTAATGTGTGACCTCCATTAAGAAAACAGATGTTTTCATAGCAGAGCTCACATGCTTGACGAGGAGGCACACGGCTGTTGTTTGTAATTCACTTAGTGCACCACTAGATGGAGGTAAATTTTACAAACTGTCTCTTTAAAGAAAGGAAGAGATGTTTTTGAAGGGATCTAGTGGGTAGCAGGTTTGGAAGCGATAGCATGTATTCTGGTAATATAATTCACATAATAAATGTGTGTATTTCAGAGACCTAACCATAACTAACTCTGACCCGAACGTTGGGTTTTTCTTTCAACAAAATCCCCGTCATGTGCTGCAGAGGGGCGTGTGTGGTCCAGCACAGCAATAGAATTAGGGAATCATGTATCAAAACATTTTTGGTAGCCATCCACAATCTCCTAGCAAGCTTCAGGTCGAATATTTGACCACTGTTCTTGACAGAATTGGTGCAGTTCAGCTAAATGTGATGATTTTCTTGGATGAACCTGTTTCTTTAGCACTGTCCACATGTTCTCAGTGGGGTTTAGGTCAAGACTTTGGGAAGGCCATTCTAAAACCTTAATTCTAGCGTGGTTTAGCCATTCCTTTACCACTTTTGATGTGTGTTTT